>CAEGAG010084862.1:0-17742 GCA_903067065.1 Brachyrhaphis terrabensis | reverse complement strand
CCTCCTGGGGACTCCCTCGTTCTGCTGGGGGACTTCAACTCTCACATGGGCAGTGAGAGCAAGACCTGGAGGGGCGTGGTTGGGAGGAACGCTCCCTCCGATCTGAACTTGAGTGGTGTTTTGTTGCTGGACTTCTGTGCTCGTCACGGAGTGTCCATAACAGACACCATGTTCAGGCATAAGGGTGTCCATGTGTGCATTTGGCACCAGGACACCCTAGGCCGCAGTTCGATGATCGATTTTGTCGTCGTTTCGTCAGATCTGTGGCCATACGTCCTGAACACTCGGGTGAAGAGATGAGTGGAGCTGTACACTGACCACTACTTGGTGGCGAGTGGGCTTCGGTGGTGGGGGAGGATGCAGGTCAGACCTGGCAGGCCCAAACGTGTTGTGAGGGTCTGCTGGGAACGTCTGGCGGAATCCCCTGTGAGACGGTGCTTTAACTCCCATCTCCGGCAGAACTTCAAACATATTCCGGGAAAGGTGGTCCACTCGAACATTGAGTTCGAGTGGACCACCTGTCACAGCGGCAACCCTCCAACAGTCAGGGAAAACCCCACATGCTGAGATAATCGGGCCAAGACAATGTTGAATATATCCGATTTTAGATCGGACTATTTAACGAGCACACACCACCACCACACACTGCAGGACGTTGTAAGATTGTCGTAAAGGGAAAATCGGGGCAAAAAAAAAACAACGACCCCTCACCCCCACCCCTCCCGGTCCGCAGCAAAAATTGGCAGGTCTCAACCGGTCCGCGGTAATAAAAGGTTGGGGACCACTGGTCTAAGAGACTGTGGTCCAGTTAAAGTTCGCCTTACATGTTGTCTACCAGCAGATGGGGGTGTGAGAAAAAAATGTGGATGAGCCACAAACAGATGAGTCTGATCTGTGGTCATTTTATATTTTAGAATCTAGACCTGCATCCAACTGAGAATCTGTCAAAACATGAGTTGATTTTTGTGAAGAAATGGGAAAGAAAAATAAATGCCAGTCTCCGAATGTGCAAAACAGAGAAATACAGAAGAAGACTTGAAACTCTAGTGGCAATAAAACTGTAATTCTGGGGTGTTTGGATTTCATTTGTGTTTATATTTTGATCGCTGCCTTGTTTCCTTTACTTTAGCTTAGATCTGGTCTTTTAGCTTCTTTGTCTGTATTCTTTTGATGTTTTGGTTCAGATTGTTTCCTGAACACTTTGGTTCACTTGTTTCCTCCTTGAGAAATTATTCACAGCTCTTTCTTGTGCCTTGATTACCTCATGTGTGTATGCATACTCATATCTGTGCCATAGTTCCCTGTCATATTCTTATGTTTTTTCTTGAGTCTGTTCTTGCGCTACCTTATCACAAACTCCTGTGCTCCATGTTCTGCTGCGTCATCCTGTCAGTGTTCTGGATCCATCAAAGATGTAGCCATGCCTGGTTCACACAGCAAGATTTTAAAATTGTCGCCCAGTTTTCAAAACCTGAGAGACGCCACAGATGACGATAAAAAAAACCCTCTTAGTTAGAACAGGTTTGGTCGTACGGTGTGTGGTGTCGAGCAGCACACCACGAACGATCCGATTTCACTCAATCGTGAGAACAGATTATAGTTTATAGCCATTTCCAGAGGGCTTTATGGTGCACTGTGGCAGTTGTTTTATCTTCAGTGCGTTTTGGATTCTCCTCCATGTTTCTGTCACCTCGGTTTCTGATTGCCTAAACACATTGGTTTGTCCTCAAGGAACCCCACACAAGATGCGAAATCGGGCCAAGACAATCCAACAGATTGAATATTTTAGATCGGACCAATCTCCACATCCTTCTGAACGAACAAAATCACTTTCAATGCAACACACATGACAGGAATATTTCTTAAGTCTATGTGAACTAAGTATTACCTCAAAATGACAAAAATGATTACAAAGTACTGATTGGGGAGGCTAACCATAAATCCACACCACACGGGTATCCTTTTTGTTCGTGGCACTAAATGTATAGAAAAAACAGTTTCAAAGTGTTTTTGTGGACAAATTTTGAGAGGACGGAAAGAAGAATGCAAGTAATTACTTGTTTACTTGGCCTTTGCCTCCGTCTTGCTTAAAGAGCGTTACAGGAACAATTATCCGTAACCAAACATCATTTATGTCTCGGAAGGGATCCCAGACGTGATACCAGCAGGAATGAGCGCCATGCATCTCCCTCTCTGATTTAAATCCAATAATCTGTACATCCTGTTACGTATTATGGTATCTAGCCTACTCTTAAGCAGCCACATCTCAATAGGACCAAAGCACGCTTTAGTCCGGCATCGCTGTAAACATAGATTTACATGTTTCATTAAATAGTCGACAATCTCGCACATGAAGGCAAGAGACTTTTTACTGAACAAATTTATGCTTTAAGGGCTTCACGCCTCCTAAGCCCCCTCCTTCAGAGGGCGGTGAGGCCCCCTCAGCATGGCTAGAGGCCCTGCATCAAATGATTGAAGAATCTAATAATAAAATGTTGAGAAACTTCCAGTCAGGTTTACAACCGACATTCATTACCAGTGGCCATGTGGCACAGGAGGAGGGATTTCAGCGGAGACCTCTGAGGTGTGGAGCTAACGGATGGGTTATGGATTCAGATCTTCTGGGTAACAAAACTTATGACGACCAGAGCGTTTTGCCAGAAAGCCTGGCTTTGTGACTCTGCAGTAAAATATGTACAAGACTTATGGATGAAGGCAGAATCTACAGAAAAAACAGAGTTGCTCAAAATGGCAACTTTCAGGAGACAGTTGAATTGTTACTACGTATACGTATAGAGACACACCGATCTGATATTAATATCTCTATCAGTCCTAAAATAAATAAATAAAATTCTAGTTCAGGTATCAGTGATAATGTGTCTGATCCATAAGGGCAGATCTATTCAGTCTAATTCTATGCTTCGTGCTGTGAGCGAAGTCATACTTTTATTATTATTTATTTTACATTATATTTAGAATTCCTAATTGCACTTTCTGAACCATTCGAAAGGTTTGTTGCAATTTGTTTCACATGTTTGACCAAGGAATTCATCCTGTTGTTTTTGTCAATTTCAGTTTATTTATTATTTATTTTACATTGACCGTTATACTCAAAATATCACAGATTGAACAAATGACAGTTTGAAAAAGTTTGTGAAGTTATTGGCTTATTTACTTGTACTGTACTGGTGCAGAGATCAAATGCATTTGTAAATTCTGTACATTTCTGTCTGTTTATAAAATGAAACATTTTAAGTCAATTCAGCTATTTTTCTGTATTGGATTGGAATAGGCCAATACTACACCTCAGATATCTGTATTGAAGGTCAAAAAATGAATTGGTGCCTCCCGAAAATATCATATATCTATATAAAAATAGATATAGATATATATATAAGGGTTTATTAAAATTTAATGAACACTGAGATGGAAAAAAGGGAAAAAGATGTGAGAAAAAGCTTAAATTTAAAAGCAATAAGAATAGAGAATAAAGGTTAAAGTTAATACAAGTTAATACAAGTTAATATATGTCTGCTTCTACCCCTGCAGAAAGAGAATAGAGAAACCATAGCGACAAACAACAACACATGCATATATAACAATGACAATTACTATATCACTGAAAAGTACACAATACTAAACACCCAGGATGCTTTCTTATGTGTGTGGCTAAATTTGCATGTGACCACTAGAGGACCATTATAACCATTTCTACCAACAGTTGGAGGTTTTTTTGTGGAACATGGGGACATTTTCCTGATCTTCTTGTTTTTTAAAGTAGAATGTGCTCAAGTAAGAAAGATTATTTGTTTATTAACACTGTGGCCTGCCTTTAAATTGTCCCCAGTTGCCATGGTTACCTGCCGTTATATCGCTGTCTTAGCATTAGCTAGCATTCTGTCAAGTATTCATCACCTGCCTGCATTTAAAACTGTCACTGGTTGCCACGGTGACCTGCCATTCACTAGCTAACATTCTGTCAGCATGTTATAACTGTTTATCACTATTTAATCACTGTTTATGAACTGTTATGCGACATCAGTGATACGTCTTTATGATTCATACGCCTTACATGAAAGTGATAAATGACAAAATAAAAAAATCCAAACATTACATTTGTTTAAACAAACAAGCGTCCGTTACAGGTTTCTCATTTCCTCTCCCTCTTTAGAAAAACAACACAGTAAAAAAACAATTGAACAACTGAACAGTTTCTTCTTGTCTTTATCACTGCTTCTTCATCGCACTCCAACATGAATGTGCGCATATGTGTTAATAAAAGGTGGAGTGGCAACCATGGAGAACATCCAGCCATCCATTTTCTTACACCCTTGTCCCTAATGGGGTCGGGAGGTGCTGGTGCCTCTCCAGCTACGTTCCGGCCGAGAGGCGGGGTCACCCTGGACAGGTAGCCAGTCTGTCGCAGGGCAACACAGAGACAGGACAAACAACCATGCACACACACACACACACACACTCACACCTAGGGACAATTTAGAAATTAACCTGACAGTCATGTTTTTGGAGTGTGGGAGGAAGACGGAGAACACGGAGGGAACCCACCATGCACAGGGAGAACATGCAGAAAGACCCCGGGCCAGGAATCGAACCCAGGACCTTCTTGCTGCAAGACAACAGTGCCATCAACTGCTCCACTGTGCAGCCCCATGGAGAACATGCTTAAATAAAATTATGATTCTTCTTTAGTTGAGCACACTTAATACTACAGGTCTAAATTTCTCATTTTACATGACGAAAGCCAAAAAATATGAGTTGAAGCAACTTTACTGTGACTTTGACATCAGGATTCAGTTTAGTGTCATGACTCAGATATAACAGAAGATTTATCTAATTGCAAATTGATCAATAAATACTGACAATTCATTGTGGAGCTGTGGGTTTTGTCAAGAATTTTTGACTGTAGAACATAAGATGTCTTCGCTGATTCCCGGTTCAGTGCTTATTTGGAGTTACGTCTGTAAAGAAAAGGAAAAACTTGGATGAGGTCAAGTCAGAAGAAAACAGAGGTAAGTCTTTCCAACACATAAAAGCTGATTGAATCTGCAGCCGGCATCGTGATCCTGTCACCTCCTGTTCTGGACCTCTGCACTCATTTCATTATGGCACAGTGCCATGCAAGATGTGTGTCTTCTGTCAAACCAGGATTACGCCGTGTGATCTACAACATGGCAGAGCATCTGCAAACATATGAGCAGCTTGCAAAGATACGCCACTTATTCATAGTTTTCAAAACCTTCTAAAAAAACCCCACATTTATCATGTTCCAAAGTTAAATTTTAATGTATTTTATGTGACAAACCAAAACCAAGCAGGGCACAAGTTGAAGGTAAATGGCTCATTTGTAATAATATATTTAATTTTATATCATTACAAAATCAAATAAATAAATAAAATATAATCTGAAAACATCCTACTTTCATCTCCAAAGTGTTTGTACAAAACCATCTGAAGTGTTCCACTTTTTTTCTTCTGTGTCCAGGTCATCCAGGGCTAAAGTTGTTTTAATAACTATAAATCAGAAGTGTGAAACACATTTATAATTAGCCAACCTGGTAATCACCTTCCTGTGCAATTCTGCTCATTTCTCATCTCTGGGATTGTCGTCTGGGATTTCTCCCATTGAGCTCGATTTCTCCAGTTTTAAAATCACAATCTCCCCACAGAGGGTTGTAGTTTTGCCATTGCAACGGAAGAAGTAAATGAAGCCATTCAGTCTGTGCTGGCCAAATATCGAGCAATTAAAGTTGGAGCAATAGGAACGTTTCAGACATTTTTATTGCTGAAAAAGATTTGGTCCTACTGCAAATTCCAGTAAGCTTCTCTGAGCTGATGCATTCGGTCCACGCCTTCAGCAAGCAGTCGTAACAGCAAACAGGTTAGGAATAAAGCTGTGGAGAAATCTAAGTCATGTTTAGGGTATTAAAAAAAACACCTTAAGAATCGGCCGTGTCATTCAGTGGACAGGAAATGTGGTCAGAACTGATGGGAAGATGAGTGCAGCTCAATTTGCGTCAATAATACGACTCAAACTGCAGTAGGGTTTGAGCTTATGTACATGTGTTCAAATGGTCCTGTCAAAGTCCGGACTCCAATTCAATTGGCCAAATCAATGCTGACAGATGTTCTCTAGACGTAGGTAGAGATGTACTCCAGAGATTTCAGACTGTTTGGTGAACTGTGTTTCTACCATCAACCAAGTCAAGGTTTAAAAGAGGATCAGTTTACAAATCTGACAAGAGTTCATCAAATAACGTGGATGCAATGTGACAAATGTGCTAGAGGTGTAAAACACACTTGCAAGGAACTCTACAGTAAGCCAGGGAGAGTATATGTTAGTCGTTAATCCACAAACGCTAATTAGTTGTTTTGACTCCTGTGAACCTCCAGCGGTTTGCAATGAACAAAGCAAATGGGTTAAGTGAATATGGTCCCGCTGTCTGGGCTCATCCCAGGAGAAATTGAAAGCGGCTTGAGCGACTAGGGCTGTATAATTATATCGATTCTACGATATTTAGCGATTTTTTCCACCCTTGGAATGTATCAAGCAGAGCCACTGCCCCAGCAGCTAGTAGTAAACAGCTTACAGCCACGACTAACTCCAGGAGCCAAGGTAGAAAAGCCTTCTCCCTAGAGTCCAAAAGACTTTTTTTTACTCCAAAATGCAGCCACAGTATGTCCAAAAGAAAAACATAAGTGCAATCATTTGCATATTGAGAGCTGATAATCTCCCCACTCAGCTCCTGGATCACATGAATTAAATGACAGAAACTAATTTTCTCACTGCATCTTTGATTAAATTTGTCCAGCTGTAGTCTCTAAGTCTCTGTCCAATCAGAGTCAGGTATTGTGTAGTTGGTGCTTTTAATCAGTTTTCAGTTAATTAAATCAAAGTCTATGGAACACAAAATGTCACTAAAATCACTCTGTCTTTCTAAAATCTTTCAGAAAATCATAAAAGTGCATCAAAGCGTGTAGAATTTCATCGTTTGCCAAATATAGTGATACATATCATATTGTGATCAGAATATCGTATTGTGAGATTATTGTATCACTACACCTCTAGGAGCGACGGCTTCAATTTAATGTGGCTCAAACGATTTGATGCAGCTGAAACGGCTCCCTGGATTCGGCTTCAGCTGCACCTCCAGCGATTTACAAAACCAAAAACAATGAGAGAAACTTGTTTGTTCTCCTATACAAACCTAAATGTTGAGCAAACGAGACCCGCTCAAGTTGCTGAAACTATTCTGTGCTCCTGCTGTATGACGGCAAATGTCGCAGAACCGCGCCTCTTATCAAAAACACACAAATGTCGAAGCAGCTCCAGGCTTTTAATGATGCCTTTCAGCTGGGGCTTTTTCCAGGTTGGTGAGTCAATCACCGCCCCAAGGGGTGTTCAATGTCTGATGTATTCTTGACATAAAAGTAACAAAGGAGAATTTAAAGGTTTTACTTCACTACTGTATTTTACTGCTCTGCAGAATACTAAGGAGGTAAAACAACAACAAAAAACAGAGATGTTCTGATGCAACATCAGCATCTCTTCTGATGTTGCATGCTCAGAAGAGATGCAACATCTCTTCTGGGCATGAAGAGATGTTGCCTGGCCAATAGAGTGGAAGTTGCCTGGCCACTTCCACTCATGCCCAGGCAAAAGTGGAAGTGGCTGAAAAGCACAGTGTAACTCCTTGGTCAGCAATAATGCCTTTCCTCATTGGCTACAGACTGTTGCTCCGGGCGACGGGTAATGGCAGCTTCCACTACTTTCATTACTTCATCAGCGTTAAACCCCTTGTGGACTATTGTCGCAAATTTGCCTCAAACTGCTTCTGTTCTTAATGTCGCCATAGTAATGTTTCTGTTCCATCAGTGATGGTTGATGATTTTTCCACACACACGACAGCGCAGGACTTTACTGCCATCTTGTGGTCAGCTCGCTGATTTATTTAACTAATTAGCATTTCCTGCTCCTAAGCTTATTTCTGCTGCGTGTGCTTCACATTAAACAATCTCTCCATAATTGATCATCTTCTTGGCAGCCCAAACTAACATAATTTTGTTCTTTACATAACTGTGAATGAATTCAGGCAATAAGAGTGAGAAAGTGCTGCTGACGATGGTGAGGGGAGGGAAGTGGGAGATGTTCTCTGGAGGTCCACCGTCGTCTCGTAAAAAAAGACAAACAATAAAAAAATGCTCCCTCTGATTCTAAATAGGACCTGATTGAAAAGATACTAATTGCACGCGATCCTGCTGGAGCCTCAATCAAAACAGTGCGATTCAGAGAGATAAACCACTGTCATCAGAATAAATCACATTATGCGTAAGTGACCGTTCGACTGGTCAGCCATGAAGCAGTATGATTAAGGGTCACCATCTGACCCCAGATGGAAGTGAGGATGAGCAAACCACAGAGTTTGAGAATTTCTGTCCACGCTTTTCTGACGTGAGGTGTTGTTTATCCATCCAAAATAAAATTAGAAAGAATTTGTAGCACAAAAGAGAACATCAGAAGTTGCCTCAATCCATCTGCAACTGAAATTAAAAGAGGTATGTCACGGCTTCAGAGCTTTTATTTAGACCGAATATTTGCCTGGGACAAAACTACAACAGCGTGAGTCAGAAAATAATTTTTGAATTTTTTTTTTGGGTGGCTGAAGAATTCAGTGTCCTTGTGAGGGTCAGAGTTTTGCTTATCAGAACCGTAGAGGTGCGCTCTCCAGAATAGCAGGCTTAATTAAATTTTTTTTTAAATATCTCATCAGAAAAATAGAGGTGAGTTTCCAGAATAGTATGTCAAAACTTCCAATTGTCGAGTTGTGGCATAGTGAAAAAATGAGCTGGAACAAGTACAGAGAAAACTTTTTTTCTCCAAAAGTGGCATACAAAGCTCAACAGTAAATCAATAGAAAGATTTAATAGATATCAATCAATCAATCAATCAATTTTATTTATAAAGCACCCTTCACACTAAAAGCAGCTCAAAGTGTTGTACAGATTTAGATACGATGTGTGTGAAAAGTATTCACCTCCTTGAACAATTTACCATTTTCAAAAATGATTCTGGCATTAAAAAGTTCTTCATTATTTTGTAGAAATCAGTTTTAAATGTTTTTTTTTATTATTATTATTTAAATGTTTGTTTAGACAAAAAAGTAAAATTTTTCTGGTAACTGATTTGTAAAAGCAATAAAAAGAGTGAAATATCCAAATATCCAGGAAAACAAAGACAAAATGTGTTGAAAGAAACTAAAACTGAGATTAAAGTTGATCGTAATAATAATTCTCCAAATACAAAATCCTGTTTGTATTTGCAAAAACTGGTTAACATTAACTGATTTAATTGGTCGATTTGTTACTTGAAAATTGGGTGGAAAATCCCAGTTCTGTGCTTAATTTCGTCACGGTAGATCAGGGCTGTATTTTATCATTTCACAATAAGAAAAATCGCATGGCGTTCCTCAGGGCTTCGTGACAGGACAACTTTTATTTATATTTTGCACAAGATTATAGACTTTTGTGCCATCGCTAAACAAAACTATGTTCATGGTACACAGCCTTTAGTTGCCTCTTGACTTCAGTCCACAACAGTCACCATATAAGGATGTTCTTAAATTCAGTGAATCAAATGACCAGAATTTCCTCCTGCAAACATAGGAGGGCCAAAAATAATTTTTTTCTGGTCTCAAGAAAGCAAGGTTTGAAATTTGCCTTAAATCTTAACATCCAGGTAAAATCTATTTCAAAGTCAAAAGGTGATCAACGTACCAAAATGTTCAAAGCATTAAAGGAATCCCCTGAAAACAGGACGCAGAAAAAAGAGAGAACTAGCCAAAAACTTTCATGATATTTAAAGTGAAGCGCTAAGTTTATATAACAGGAGACCAGATTTTCCAGAAAGTATATAGCGACAAAATTAGCTGTATATACTGAAATATAGGAAAGATTAATCTTCTAATGACTGGCTTCTAACTACTACTGTAAAATGTGTGTTTTCTTTATGAAATGCCCAATATTTAATACATTTTTAACTTGCTCCATCAAAGAGCGTATGCGATTAGCATTTTTAGTTACTTAGTGTAAAAATAAACATGCTTTGCCTCAACAGAAAGTCTCTTTTCTTCAAAAATTTAATTTTGTACATGCAAAGAATCATTAACCAGACGTGCAATCATGAAGGTTATTTTAGTCAGATGCTTAGAGGAGTTCTCTGATCCCGTCATTATCTGCCTGACATATGCATGCAAGGACTCTTACTTGTGAGGTATTAGCAAAGATGTCTGTTTGATTGGGGAGTGTGAATTATCCTCTTCAGGATATGTATCTGTTTTCTTACAAAGCTTAGACAGGATTTTATTCATCCCACTTAGTGAACCAGTGCAGTGGGAGGAACAAAGAAGTGCTCTACCATCGTAAAGGTCGAGAGTTACTGACGCTGAATTCTAACGTGACAAAGTTTATTTGGCACGCAAGATTGACAGATTGTTGACTGGCAAAAAATTACACTTAGACATCTGGTGGGAAAAAATTTTAAATATTTCTAAATATTCTCTAGGAAAAGAGTTTGGGATAGAAAATGTAAAAAAAAAAAAATCTATATTCTAATTTTTATTCCTGTCTCTTTTTTCAGTCAATAAGTTACTTTCTGATTTTATTTTTGCTTTGTTTTGCTTCATTTCCACCCAGCCTTGCATATATAATAAAGGTCGTGATGCTATCAGGTTAAAACCTTCCACATGTATAAAAATCTCCATCACATGGCTTGAAAAAATAATGTCATACAGAAAAGTTTTCTTACACATGAACGGACACAAATATTCCCTTGAACATTGTTTTAAGCATGATAAACCCATAGGGGGCGGTGTAGCGCAAAGTTAAAACCTACATCAGCTTTTTAGATAGCTTCGAAACAACTAGGACTTCCTGTTAGGAATTAAATATGGCGCCAAGAGGGTCATACATAGGTTGAGCTACTTTTAAATAGCATATTACAACATAAAAAGTTATTAAAACACAAGACAATGTCAATTAGGAATCATGTCGAAGTACGTGGATATATTGGTGCATTATATCCACGTATTGTAATGCACGGGACCTTAAAACTCTGTTTTGCCAAATGTTGAGTTTTTTCAAATCTCCATGTTCATATGGATGAAAGATAAAAACATATTTGTTTTTCATATATCCGTATTGGGGAAGTGTGGGTGAAGTGGCCAGAGAAGTTGATGGTTCCGATGTTAAAAATGTGAAAATGCCCAGGCTGTATGAATATTGTACAAGGCACTGTACATCAAAATGAGCATACACATGTGGAAGATGTTTAGAGGTACAACACAAAGGACAGTAATATATCAGTAGCTGGTAATATCACCTAGACAAGAAGTAACTTAGGGAATATTCCTACTGTAAAGATGCAGCTTCCTTGGTTATTATTTCTATGAAAAACCTCGTCTTATACAGCAGCTTCACGTCAGCTTGGAGTTCCTTTTCAAGTACAGTCAGAAAAATCGTGATGTGCAAACAGCCTTCAAAGCTGTCCAATCATGTAAGGTCATTAAAAAAAAAAACTACTGTTGTGCGTTACAAATTTTGTCCTTCAAATTTTGTGAGGCATTTCAAACTCAATGCCAGTTTTCAAATTTATTCAGGATCTTTGCTCTTCTTTCTGGTGTTGGACTGTGGAAGTGAAGGGAAGCTCAGTGTACAACAGCATAATGTTTTCACATTTGATACAGTTATAAAAAATTACTTCAGTAGCTTTTATTAAAGGGGAAGTATTATGTATTTTCCAAGCACATAGTGACATTTTATAACATAGTCAAGTAACTCAAATAACTTCAGTTCTTTGACATAGACACATTAAGTCTATGTCAAATGTGTCTTAAAAGAAATTTGACTGCTTGAAATCGGGTCTCTGTCTCTTTAAGAAGCTCCCGCTCTTTCTGAAACTCCGCCTTCATGAAGCCATCACAACGCCTCTATTAACCCTTTAATGTTTTTACCAGTGCTGCAAAATCATGCCAAAATACACTGAAGTTTTTGGTGGTAACCAAAAACTATTTTTTTAGGACCCCTTAAAAAATAGGGTGTCCTAACATCCTTTAAAGGTACCTTTTATATTTTCTTTTGCATAGGTCCATGGACTACCCAAAACATGTTCATTACATTTTGTGCCCAAAATCATCCTCCTATAATGAGATTTAAGCTCCTCAGTTTTTTGGAGTTTCTTTCAGAATTAATTGTTTTACTGCTCTGTCACTTTAATGTAAATAAGCTGTTACCGGCCATGCTAACACTCATACTTTATCTGCTTCAAAAATGGTTAAAAATAGATGAGCAGCTCTATTTTTACACCCAGCGCTTTTTTTGTCAGTCAAAAGTTTGAGTCACACATCTTGTGTTTTATGACGTAAGGCTAACGCTAACACTGCCAACATATCCTTGCTAGCTATCTAGCTAGGGGTTTTTTGCGTCTATAATGGCTAAATTCAAATTTATCG
This sequence comes from Brachyrhaphis terrabensis, assembly GCA_903067065.1. Classification (NCBI taxonomy): domain Eukaryota; kingdom Metazoa; phylum Chordata; class Actinopteri; order Cyprinodontiformes; family Poeciliidae; genus Brachyrhaphis; species Brachyrhaphis terrabensis. The sequence goes on along the minus strand of CAEGAG010084862.1, from coordinate 5,221 downwards.
TCAGTTTTGCGGTTGAAGTTTGTACATTTCAGAGGAGATATAGGTCTTAAATGTTATTCTTAAAAAGTCTTAAATTCCAAGCCTGTACTGTTAATACCGGGACTGTTTACCTCTGTGTAAGATGTTAGCTTGGGGAAGGGTAACATCTTATCAAATTTAAAGAATGAATAAATCATGTTACCGTGTCGGTCGCGTGACTAATAGGAAACGTAGACCTCAACCCGAAGATCAAATTGTAGATTTATGGGACATAAAAAACAAAACATGACACAGTTTATGGTTATTGTAGCTGAAGGCAGACCTGAAAGTAAAATAAATACACTCTAGCCACTTCTAATGGTGATGTTAGACATTAAATTTGCTCCTCGGTTATACGTCATTCATGTATTGAGTCAAAGCGCGTGCCACTCACCTGGCATCCAGACATCCTACCTTGTGTCAGTAACGCTTCATGACTCAGACATGGGGAGAGAAACTCGGGGTGGAGCGAAGAGAAGGAGTTTATAAGAACAAGCAGAGACCCTCACTCCAGATGAAACTTCAGAGAGAGACGGAGAATCTAATAATAAAAATAAATAAATAACAACAGGTTGCTGTTTTTGCGCAGCTGACATCAGTTTGCCCCTGTATGCGTCCGAAGCAGCGGCGCTCCAGTCACAACCCGCTGCTGCTGCTTTGACCATGGAGGGAGTGAAGTTAGCGGCGGTTCTGCTACTGGTCGTGTTGGTCCAGACGGTCAGCGCGCTGGGGGCTCCGCTGTCCGCCGAGGACGAGGAGGGACAAACGTGGACGGTGGACAACTGGCAGGTGAGACAGAAACCAAGCAAACATGGCGGGTTTATGGACTTTTGTCCGAGTTTCAGCTCACATTAAGAACATAGTGGACCCGCGAGCGGCTTTAGGGGAGACGGGGAAAATAAAGTAAAAATAATTCTACATCAATTTAGGTTTTACCTTCATCTTAAAAAAAGTTTCTGAACGCACCTTAAATTTTTGCTCAATATTTGAAAATAAAAATCCAACAACTATGATTTGGCTTTGCACTATTTTGATCTAAACATTGATTTTAAACAAGAATTTTAATACAAGAAAGATGATAAGGTGAAAAAAAGTATTGACATATATTTTAAAACCATTACAGTTCAAATACTGTACTTAATTTTTAGCTCAATGTTTGAAAAAATATCATATATGATTTGGTTTTTTACATATGCTATTTTTCTGTAAAAACTAATTTTGAACAAGAATTTGAATACAAAGAAGCCTGTCAATGTGAAAAGTGTTGTCATACATTTTAAAGTCAATACACATCAAACTGCTTATTATTCAGTATGTAACAAATCTGAGAAGATAAATCTAAATTTTCCTCCTCTCACCAACAGTGAATCCCGTCAGCTTGCTTTATCCAAAAGTCTTTGTCAAAATGCAGACAAAATGAACAACAGCTGATACCACAAGTTGTTTTAACTTTAATAATGATAAAATGTGGTCTGTTTCTATATTTCAAAAAACTGTTTTTTAAAATTCATGAAGCTGAGAGATTGTTGTTGAGTAATAAAATAAACTGTTAGATTTGAACTTGAAAATCAACATTGACCTACATTTGATTTGGGTGGAATTTATTCAGTATATCTGAGTAGAAATTATGTAAATTTAACAGAAAAAAGATACACAAATCAGTTAAAATCCAGCAAATGATCAAAGACATTTTACTGGTCTTATGTATAAGACCAGTAAAAAAAAAGTGAAAAAAGTATAAAACGTAAGTAAAATGTAAAAATAGTAATAATAATAATAATAGTTTTCGTTTCTACCAAAGTGGCATTTGAAACACTCAACAGCGAAGGTGTGGCGTTCCTTGGCAACGACGTTTTAACGCCTCAGGACTAAAACGATTTCAGGTTAAGCTGAAATTGTTGAAATAGATAAAACTTCAATCGTTGATGTTTTATCTATTTTGAATTGTTCAGAATTGTTCTTAGCCGTAAGTCGGATGACACTTTTTAAATTTTACTGGTCTCCATTCATCATATAACACACAAGAAAAAAAAACTAAACATCTGTTGACATTAGGTTGAAAATAAAACAATATATAAATAGTGCAGGTGCAGATAATAATAAAACCAACAAATAATTTTGCTTAACAGTTAGGAAGACGTTTCCCCTGTTCAGAGGATTTATGACTGTCTTGTGTCTCAGGGTTTCCCAGTGGAGAGAGGATTGACCATCCGGCTGGCAGATCTGATCAAGAGGTCCAAAGCACAGCAGTTCCACGGCCTGATGGGAAGAAGTCCAGGTAAAACCATCAATCAAAATTATAAATGTAATACATTAAAAATCAACGCTTGAGCTCTTTTTTTTTTTTTAATATGTCTTTCATATTTTATTTCAGGTGTGTTAGCAAGACTGGGGAGAAAACGTGAGTTTAATCACATCTTAGTCGTATCGATGTCTTCGAATTGAATGTTTTCCCTTCACCCTTTCCTTTTGCCATGTTTCTTTTTAATCAGGAAATAACAACAACAAAGGCGAGATGTTTGTTGGACTCATGGGCAGGAGAAGTTTAGGAGAAGGTAATGCCACCTCACTGTCCGGAGTAAAACTCTTCTTCACACGTTCCTCATGTGGACATTCTTGAGGGTTGATTAAAAAATATATAATCGCTCTGCTTTCTTTCCCCCCAGACAGCGACGAAGAGTGGAAACCTGAGTCTTTCTGAATATAACTAAAAAAAAGATTAACTAAAAAAGAAAGCTTCATTTTAATGACGTTTTCTATTCAGTACCTCTGCAGAGCCACAAGACACGGTGATGCACACCTGCAGCAGTAAACGTGAATGAATGCAAGATTCTGCAAGTTCATGTCATTCAGATCTTTGCCATAAATCTGTCGTCTGCTGTATGTTCTTGATGTTTTATTTATACACATTTAAATCCTGTCAATGGATTTATTCAGTAATACTTCTTACATATCTGCCATCTGTTTGGGATTTCCCACATTATGAGCAATGTTATTGAAGTGAACAGTTGCAACACAGTGGTATTTTATTTTTCTGTTTTTTTAATATTTTGATTAGTTAAAGCAAATTTGCCATTGTTTGGTATTGAGAAACAAAGTTCCGATTGTTTCATAACAGCAAAATACATCATATTGTTGCATATTAATTGATTAAAACTTGGTTTTGGCCACACGGTTTCTTGTTCATTCCTCTCCGATTACATATGGCGAAAAATGTCGAGGCTCAGGCTGCGGAAATATCCGACCCAGCAGTTGTTAGCAAGCATATAAATATCACAAGAACTTTTTCACATTTTGTCAAATAAAAGTTGACAAAATGTCTTTTTTGTTGGGCAGCAGGTGGTGTTCTCCCACAACAGGTTACCAGTCCATATTGGCAAAAAAGATGCTCTTAATGTTTTAACAATAAAAAAATTGGTTAGTCTATGTGGACTGCTGCTTACACACTAGGTGTACTCCGCCCAGGGAGACCACTATCCCTGTCCATTTTACACCAGGAGTGTGCTGCCTGTGTTATTCAAGAGGGCAGCACATGGAATAATTGGAAGTTCTATGAAGATGAAGATCTGACTACTTGTTCATTCTGTTCATTGTTTCTCGGCGAGCTGATTTTGATTGTTAGATACATTTGCACAGATATCAATATACTACTGAAGGGAAGTAAAATATTTTTTGTTTTCATATAATTATGACGACTTTGAAAATTGTTACTTACAATATTAATGGAGTAAATCACGCTATTAAAAGGAAAAAAATCCTAACGCAATTAAAAAGGTTGAATTGTACAATTGGGCTTTTGCAAGAAACTCATTTGAATGAGATAGAACATGCTAAATTAAAGAGAGAGTGGGTGGGACAGATATTTAGTGCATCCTATGGAAACTATAAAAAAAGGGGAGTAGCAATACTGTGTCATAATTCTTTATGCTTTGTAGCAGAAAACGTACTCAAGGATAAAGAAGGCCGCTGGATAATGGTTGTTGGTTCGGTTGGAGGAACCACTCTAACAATTATGAATATTTACGCCCCAAATGAGGATAATCCAGGTTTTTTCAAAGAGCTAGCCCAAATTTTAGCGGGACATTCAAAAGGAATGATTATTTTAGGTGGAGACTTTAATTGTGTCTTAAATCATTACATAGACAAATTTCCATTAGAACAAAAATATCAATTATCAAAAACAAAGGCGCTGAAGAGTCTACTAGAGGAGCTGGGGCTGGTTGAAATATGGCGTGCAAAACACCCAAAGGTCAGAGATTATACTCACTTCTCAAAGGTTCACAAAAGCCATTCCAGAATAGACTNGCCAAGAAGAATCTGCTAGAGGAGATGGAGCTTGTTGAAGTATGGCGTGCTAAACATCCACAGGTTAGAGATTATACACATTTCTCTAAAGTTCATAAGAGCCGCTCTAGAAGTGACTTCTTTTGTGTTCCTAAACAAGAAGTCCACAGAATAAAGTAATGTTATAATGAACCTCAAACTATTTCAGATTATGGATCTGTGATAATGTCTTTAAATATGGACCTAGAGAAACCTTTAAAGCTATGGAGATTAAATGTGTCACTTTTAAACAACCCAGAGACAATCCAATATATAAAAGACAAATTTAATTTATTTTTAGATACTAATGATAGGGTCATGATTTCCCCTTCTATTTTATGGGACACAGCCAAAGCATACCTGAGGGGCAAAATTATTTCATTTTCTTCAAAAATTAAAAAAGATCATGAGAAAAAACAAAAAATTTACAAGCACAAATCGGGAAACTTGAAACTGAACATAAAAGATCAAATAGTGACATTGTATTACAGGAATAGAAGAAATGTAGACAAGATTTGAATGAGCTACTAACTTACAAGGCAGAGGGCGCTTTACGCTTCGCCAACCAGAAATACTATCAACAGGGAAACAAAGCAAGCAGAGTTTTAGCATTTCAGCCAAAGAAATCGCAGGCAAGTCGAACCGTCCACAGTGTTTCATGTCCATTGTCCAAAAAGCTGGTATCTCATCCCAAAGAAATAGCAAATGCACTTTCAAAATATTACAACTATATGATTCTCCCAACAAAGCAGATAAAATCAAGCAATTATTTCAGCATGTTAATCTTACTAAACTTAATGATGATGAGGCTAAAGCATCGGTGGGGACAATTGCCAAAGAAGAGATTAAGTCTATTATAGGAAAGCTTAAAAATAATAAA
>CAEGAG010084851.1:0-61708 GCA_903067065.1 Brachyrhaphis terrabensis | reverse complement strand
TAGATGAGGGTGGGAACGTAGATCGACCGGTAAATCGAGAGCTTCGCTTTCTGGTTCAGCTCTCTCTTCACCACGACGGACCGGTACAGCGCCCGCTTCACAGCAGACGCTGCGCCAATCCGCCTGTCGATCTCCCGCTCCCTTCTTCCCCCATTCGTGAACAAGATCCCAAGATACTTGAACTCCTCCACTTGAGGCAGGACATCCCCCCCGACCCGGAGAAGGCACTCTACCCTTTTCCGGCTCAAGACCATGGCCTCTGATTTGGAGGCACTGATCCTCATCCCAGCCGCTTCACACTCGGCTGCGAACCGAAAATTAAATAGTATTTATTTTAAAATTATTTTGAGAATTTTTTTTTTTATTACTAGATTTAAAAAGCACTGAAAGGGGGTAAATAATTTTTCTGATTATTGTTAAAAAAATATATCAATTAATGAAGTGGTTAACTTAACATCTTCAGGAAATGTTTGCATGATAAAATTCCAAGAAGTTAAATTAAAAACAGAATTAAACATAATGATAAAAAGTGACTTCAATACAAAGTATATAAGTTGGATCCAACGGAAAACATAGAAGACGACATCAAAATGTGATTGTAATTGGAGGTTTTTTACAAGACTTTTTTTAAAGCTGTATTTTCATTTCTCTTTCTTTCTCTTTTCATTTCCCGGAATCACTAATGATCCCGGAACCTTCGTTTCCGGAGCACAGTCGGAATAGTTTAGCTGTCGGACTACGGACAACAAGCTAGTTAGCGGCCGTTGGAAACAAAACAGAGCGAGTTTTACTGATTCTTTATCAAACCTTTACTCTGTTTGGTCGGGTTCGTGCCTAAACGGCTCGTTTCCAGTTTCGACCTTTTTGCCGTGCTCATACAAAAGCTCAAAGTTTGCTAGTAAAGATGGGGGTGCCGAAATTTTACCGCTGGATTTCTGAACGCTATCCTTGTCTCAGTGAAGTTGTCAAAGAACACAAGGTAGGGAAGCTTTTAGCTGTTTGCAGCGGCACGAAACTTTTTAATCCACGTAGCTCCTCTGTGTTTTCTTTATCACCAAACGGCTCTTATTTCTCCAAACAATCCAGAGTTTATGCGTTATCTAAACACGTTACTGACACAAGGTCATTAGCCACATTCCTTCACTAATTGTGAGCTGGTTTGGTGATTTCCTCGCACGGTTTGACTTAGTATTAAAATTAATATTTTAAAACTTGTAATTCGGATGATTGTTGAATAAGACAATTCCAAACAACAGCCCAGTCAGTCGTTTGACGTATCTGACCGTAGTATCGCGATAGCAGCGGGCAACATAAAGTTGTGGCAAAGGGCAGAGCATAATAATAACTTTAGTTTTTAGTGAAATACTGCGCTGTGCTGCATTTGTGTAAACAGCACTGCTTGTTTTAGCTCACATTTCATGGTAAAGTGGGTCTACTTAAATCGCTCCACATCAGTGACTCAGCGTAGTATTTCAGTTTTTCTTCTGTAGTTTCATCAGTATTGTTCTTATTGCATCAGATAGTCTTCTGTAAGTGAAAAAGAAAAACCTGGACAGCTTTATTTTATACTTTAAAACATTTCCCGCTAATCTTGATGATTGCTATGGATGCTTATTTGTCTGGTTATCCTTGAAGAAAGGCATCTACTGTAAAAGAAATTAAATAGAAAGTGGACACAGTCTGAAAAATAACACACACCGACAGGGTATTACACTTATAAACTTCCCCATGGAAAGAGCTGCAAAAAGCACTTAAATTGTTTTATTGTTCCATTGAATTTCCCCCCACGAAAAATGTCAATGTTAAATCGAGTCTAGGTTAAAATTCCAGTTGTGTTCAATAGACTGAAAATATAAAACCATACAGAAAGCCCCAAAAGGTTGACTTGTCTTCCTCAACATTCCAGTCTTTGTGGATTTCTATAAGAATAAATGTTGGTGATTTTGTCTTTTTTTTTTTTTATTGATTGGCATTCCCCAAATTCACGTTCCTTTGATAAATGGTTATAAATGGAATAACTTTGAGTCCTCGATCATCTTTCTTTGAATTGCTCCTGTAGATATGAGCAAGTTTAGGTCTGTTTTACTTAAATTGCATGTTCTCTTGTCTTTGCAGTATTCAAGAGCGACTGTTTGGGTTAGGATTATATTCACATCCAACGGAAATACGATGTTATAGATTACTACATGAAAATTCCTAGACGTTTTTGATCAACTTGGAAAAAAAACAAACTAAAATACCAATTCCAAACATATATAATTCCTCCTTTTAAAGACATGTACTGAAAAAGCTGGATTTTCTAAAAATGTTCAATATAATATTATGTCACCGGCAATAAAATACATATTCATACAACTTACTTTGACAGTGTTTTTAAAAATCCATGAGCTACTGACTTAATATTTCCTTTCTACCTGCAGATTCCAGAATTTGACAATCTTTATCTGGACATGAATGGCATCATCCACCAGTGCTCTCACCCAAATGATGAAGATGTCCATTTTCGCATCTCAGAGGAGAAGATTTTTGCGGACATTTTCCATTACCTGGAGGTACTGTTTCGGATCATCAAACCACGCAAGGTCTTCTTCATGGCTGTGGACGGTGTGGCACCAAGGGCAAAGATGAACCAGCAGAGAGGACGCAGATTCAGGTAGAAGTGGACGAGGTCAATGCATGTAATCTGTATATTTTAGTAGTTTTTCTCTTTTTTTTGTTTTGCTTGTATTTTTTATTTTGATAAAAATATAGATTATTCTCAGTTCATCTCACCTGAATAAGATTAAAAATGAATTACAGTAGCCTTAATAGAACAATTACCGCTTGTACTTTAAAGATGAAATCCATCTAAATACAAGCAGAGACTCGGCCTGTTATTATTAGTCTGACCATTCCCTCTTTTTTTTTTTTTTTTTTTTTGCGTCCAGGTCCGCCAAAGAAGCAGAGGAGAAGATTAAAAAGGCTCTGGACAAAGGAGAGGTTCTTCCAACAGAAGCTCGCTTCGACTCCAACTGTATCACTCCTGGTAGGATTGGCCTAAAGCTCTCCTCACTGTAAACATTACTTATTGAAAAAACACAAGTCATTTTCTGACTTGTTGTCTTAATTTTGACTTGTTTAAAGACTTTTGTCTTGTGTGATTCTTACCAATCTCCCGTGGCTGAACAATTTTTCTAAACTTTTTCCAGGCACCGATTTTATGGCGAGACTACAGGAACAGCTCAAGTACTTTGTCCACAACAAGGTGTCTACAGACAAGCTGTGGCAAAACGTCAAAGTCTTCTTGTCGGGTCATGAGGTACTTTGTGGCTGCTGCTTAAATGTAAGACTTAGCAATGGCTTGAGTTGACGTCGAAGTTTCTGTTTATTCTAGACACCGGGTGAAGGAGAACATAAGATCATGGAGTTTATCCGTTCTGAGAACGCCAAACCGAATCATGATCCCAGCACTCGGCACTGCCTGTATGGCCTGGATGCTGACCTGGTACTCTTTGAGTTGGTGTAAAAGTGAGGATGTACATTGCTTCTCAAACTCTTTTGAAGCTCATCTTGTCCCTTATTTTTTTCTTTGTAGATCATGTTGGGTTTAACCAGTCATGAGCATAATTTCTCCCTGCTCAGAGAGGAAGTCCGCTTTGGAGGAAAAAAGTCCCAGAAAAGGTTCTTTTTTTCTCTCTCTCTCTCTTTCTCTCTCTCTCCTTTCTATATTCATTTTCTGTTCTTTTGGGCTGTTTTGATCGAGTGTTTTAAGCCCAGCTTGTTTCTTCTCTTCCAGAATAACGGCTCCAGAGGAGACGACTTTTCACCTGCTGCATCTGTCTCTTATGAGGGAGTACATCGACTACGAGTTCTCAGAGCTAAAGGTGTGACGCACTTAAACACAAAGCTATTCAAATGGTACATTTACATGAAAAGTGACATTTTGAGGGTAACTCCAAGTGCAATGCAAGCATAGCTTATGTCCCTGCAGTGACAGTAGAAACATTTTATTTAGAGTTAAAATAAATGACTCTAAATAAAGTTATTTATTTAGAGGACAACTTTTTTTCTGTTGTTCTGTTACAACCACAAATAATGTTTTCTTTAAATTCCATGTGATTAACACAAAGTAGAAAGGAGATGGATAATTAGTTTTCAAATATATTTGTTTCTTCATGTAGGCATTTATTTTATGTTTATTTTTTGCGCATTTTCCATTGGAAAATAGCTCATGTTCAGTCAGGTTGGATGGACAGTGACTTTCTAATCTTGACTTTGACTGGGCCATTTTATCACATGATTATGCTTTGACACATTTCAATTTTTGATTTTTATTTGAAGGGGAAAAAAGCTTTTAGAAAACCATTGAGAGATGATTTAAGTGTGAAAAATGTTCCAAGGCTTCAAACAGTGCTGCATAGAGAGGAAGATGGCCAAGTCATCTATTGAAGTACACTCTATACTCGTTGTAATCTATACTCTTGTGTCTGATTGTTTTTCAGAATCGTATGGGTTCTGATTATGATCTGGAGCGAATAATAGATGACTGGATATTAATGGGGTTCCTCGTAGGAAATGATTTCATCCCTCACCTCCCTCATCTTCACATTAATCATGATGCTTTGCCGTTGCTGTACAAAACTTACGTCAGTGTACTACCCAGCCTGGGGGGTGAGGCACTAACACACAAACACACACACTCGGATAATTATATTACATCATACATGTTTGATTGCATGTACCAGAGTCTGTCTGGTTGTTGACATTGCCCTTCACATGTGTGTAGCTTTAATTTCGGTCTGTTCTGTTCACACCGACCTCAGAATGTAGTAATATGCTTTCTTTATCTCGTACGTCATGATGACTGTTCATTGATTAAAACAGAAATTGCTTCATAATTGCAGGTTACCTGAATGAGAATGGCTACTTAAACCTCAGAAATTTTGAGAAATACCTGGAGAAACTTTCTGAGGTAAGCAGTCATCAAAAAGTTGCCTTTGATTCCTTTTTTTTTTCTTCCTCGTATCTTGATTTTTTTTTCTCTCCTTCCTTCCTTAAGTCCTACCCTTTTTATGTCCTTCCTCCCTCATACTTTTCAATTTTTTGTGCCCTTCCTTTGTTGCGCATTTGTGTCTTTCTTAACGTCCTTCCATTGTGTTTTCATTCCATCCTTGCTTTTTCATAGCTTCCTCCCCCTTCATCTTTTCCTTCCCACCTCAATTATTTCTTCATTTTTGCTTCCGTCCTTCCTTCGTTCTATTCTTCCTCCCTTTCTTTCCTTTCTTTCCGTGTCATTTTTTCCCTTTTTATTCATGAAAAATGTGAAGGAATCTTGAGTAAAAGGTTGTTTTTTACATCACTCCTCTGTATCCTTCTAGTTTGACCGGGAACACTTTAGCGAGGTGTTTGTAGACTTGAAGTGGTTCGAGAGTAAAATCGGCAACAAATATCTGAATGAGTCTGCCGGTCTGGCAGCCGAGCAGGAAGCAGCGATCCGAGCTGGGAGAAAGTCGGAGGTAGGAAAGCAGCAATTTAAAGAAATTGCCATGTTTGATTCTTAGCTTGGGTAATTTAAAAAAAAATTTCTTTTAATATTCACTCCAAATTGTTGTTTCTAATAAATTAAAGGACTCTTCTATTCACCTCACCACCTTGACCTCATCGGAAAAAGTGACTGAACAAGAAAAAGAAGATATGGCAGATGATGATGAGGAGGAAGAGGAAGATGAGATGTTTGAAACAGAGTTCAGACAATACAAAAGGACATACTATATGACCAAGATGGGTGTGGATGTGGTGTCTGAGTGAGTGTCATTCAAATAATTCACCATTTAATAGTTGACAAGCACGATTTTTCTTTTTGGAAACATACTTCCGTCTCTATGTGTTTGTTCTGATACATGATAGTTATGTTTCATACTTCTAAAAGTAGTGTGAGAATGGATTTGAATCCATTCAAATGGTTTTAGTTTTGAGTTTATTTACCTTCAGGAGCTTGTTGGTTGTCGCTTATTTACAGAGCGGTTTGTCTTGTGTAGGTGTCTCCAAACACACCTGCTATTGTTTTTTTTTTTTTATGCTGGCGCAGCAGCACAAAGTGCCAGAGGGTTGAGCAGAGTGAAAATATGTATCAGAGGTGGCAGCGTTTGATAACTGTATCCAGTCACATGACCGACACTAATGTTTTGGAGGAAAGGTTGAGCAAACAGTTAAAACAGATTCTTCAGATTCTATGAAGCTGGGGTTCAGTGGAAAAGTATAGAATTTAATTATGGATATAAAAATAAGAATTTGGACAAATTATTGAGTTCTCATGAGTTTTGTCATGAGAAACAATTTTTTTTTTAGTTTCTCATGATAAAAACATACAAATTGAACTTTGTTCCATTTCATTATTTGTTTGTGAATGAGACCTTTTTGCTCCAGGGTTTTAGTTGAGTGTGGTTTAGATGCTAAATGGCATTAAAGAATTGTTTATTGTTGAATACATCAGGCTTTTTCAGACTATTTTAAAGCTTTGTGGCACATAAATCAGATCTAAAATCAGGGTGTCCATACATCCTTAATAAGTCTTAAATTTATGTATCCAAAATTCTGGCCTTAAAATATTTTCTTATGTTCTGAATTTACACCTGTGATTAATGTGTTGATCACAGGTCTTAAATTCTGGCAATAATGGTCTTAAATAGGTCTTACAAAGTCTTAAATTTGAGTTGTATGAAAAAAGTAGCTTAAACTAATTCTGAATTGAAAGCCACCTTCATCATTGTGCTTTTTCACGATTTGTGGAATAGACGAGACGGGTAATAAAACCCAAATACAACAGCTTCCTTTAAATGGAGCAAACAGCTCTGGGTTTCCTCTTATTGACAAAATAAATTACGAGGCGCTATTTAACAAAAGAACATTGGTGATTGTCAGCAGTTCTTCTTTGTTCAGATTATTTTTGCCCACCTGAACGTGGAAAAATCTCGACATCGGCTGCGTGCTACCTTAAACTAGCGCAGCATGCCATCTGTGGCTGGCACAGAACTGAATGAACCAAGCTCAGGGAACAATAGTTACCAGAGCGACAAACCCAACGTCAATCACTCATCACTTCACCTGTTTTTACCTTTTTGCTAACGTAGAGCTACGTTTTGATTCCACTTATTTGCAGTGAATTTCTCGCCAAGCAAGCCAAATGCTATGTGGAAGGCATCCAGTGGATTCTTCACTACTACTACCATGGTGTTCAGTCGTGGAGCTGGTGAGTGCATCTCCCATATAGTGAGGGTTGCTACAGCAACTACTCGCTCTTTGGTATTTCTAATCTGGGTTTGAGTTTCACTGACATTCTATCACCTTTTGGAAACAGATCAAGCTTTAAATAACCTGTGCACACCTCTGCAGGTACTATCCTTTCCACTACGCCCCGTTTCTGTCTGACATCCGAAACATATCAGAGTTGAAGCTGACCTTTGACTTCGGGAAACCCTTCATGCCTTTCCAGCAGCTGCTGGCTGTCCTGCCTGCTGCCAGCAAGGAGCTGCTCCCAGAGGGCTACAGGGTAACTACTCAAACACCAACATAAAGTCTATCAACATGCTCAGAGGCGCGCCGTGTGGACGTATAAAGGAACTGCACTTATTCGCCTTTTCCACCCACTGATTGGCTATGGGGCAAGGAGAAATACAAAGGTTTTCACAGAGTTGACACAGGGAAGCATTAATAAAACTAAAGCGAGACTATAATAATATTTAGAATATAATTCTAACATTTACAACTCAGCTTTCTGAATTAGGCGCAGACGGGCATGCTATAATTAATAAGTCAGCTGTTCAGACGCAAACATTTTCCCCCAAAACTTACAGAAACACCACACCCATGAAATGCCTCATGCAATAGTCCTTATAGAAAAAAAGCTCCCTGACATAAGTTTTCCTTTTGAGGTTTTTCACTTAAAAGTTTCTCCTCAAGTGCTTTGAAATAACATTGGATCCAAAATAATGCAGCATTGATATATGCTGAAACAAGAGAACAGGATATTACATCATATTCTCCCCCAGGTCTGGTGCATATTCCACCAGAAATGCTCCTGTCAGCGTGTGGCGATGAATCACAGAGAAATCCTTGTCCTTTCTCACCACGGCTGAAACACAAAACTTTTTCACGAAGCCTATAAATGAAACTTCTTGCAAGAATCTTTGATGTTTTGCTTAGAGACGGCTCAGCCTTTTTTTTTTTTTAGTTCAGGATGGTCCGTGTTCCAAATAATTAGCCCAGTGGATCATATATGAAATAATAACATTTTATTTGCTATGTTTGTTTATTTACTTGTTCATTTATTACAGTTTCACACAGATCATTTTAACATATGTCACACAGTAACGGAGAGAACTGAACTAAAATTATTGTGGATTTACAGAGGTTTTCATGTCCTTTGAAGATGTCTCCCATTTGATGGATTTACAGGTTCAGCAATTAATAACGTTTTAAAAGTATTTTTAATTTTTGAAAATTTTTCTGACTGAAAACTTTTCCATTCATCCACGATACAGATGTTGGTTTTTTTGGTCCTTCCATGTTTGAAGTCTGCACTCTGTAGGACATGCCTAATATTTTGCTGGGAAGGGCTTGGAATCTGTTGCTTGCAGTTCTAGCGTTTTTTTGTAATTATAGTATAAAAATGGGCAAAAGAAAGTATGGGACAGTAAAATAGGAAATTCAGATATTAATCTGTTCTTATTATTTATGTTTTAGGACTTGATGACCAGTCCAAACTCTCCCATTATCGAATACTATCCTCTTGACTTCAAAACTGACCTCAATGGAAAGCAGCAGGAGTGGGAAGCTGTGGTGCTCATTCCGTTCATAGACGAGGTATACACACACACGCACGCACACACACTGAACTCGAGGCCACAAGTCAAACTTATTAACTTGTCTGTCTGTCTGTTTGTGAAAAAGACGTGCCTTTTAGCAGCTATGGAGCCTTTCAGTTCCAAACTGATGAAGGAAGAGAAGGCCAGGAACCGGCACTCAGAGTGTGGCATGTACTCCTACGACCCAGACATGGACTTCACATACGCCTCCTCCCTGCCGCAGCTCTTCCCAAACATCGTCCATTGTCATGTCAGGTACAATTACACATTTTGTCCTTGCAGTTTCTGAAAAGGCCACAGCTGAACACCTTTTGAGGGTGTTCAAAAAATGTCCACTCTGTGACTTATGGAGTTTCTTTGGCTGTTCCAGGGAAGTCCAGATCCCCATGGATGCCTGGCATGTGCCATCAGACCACGTCAGCAAGCGCGTCGACCGCTCGACTTTATACTTCTGCGGTTTCCCCACTCTGCACCACATCAAGCACAAGGTGGGGGAGCCTGTTGATGTTTAGCACAATCTAGAGTTACTTCAGCTCAAATTTGGCATTTATCTGAGGTCCATAAAGATGGGTTTGTTTCAGTTTCACTCAGCTTTGAAAGAAATATTTAAACTCTGCAAGTATGACATGTTTGATCCAGGTTTTGATTCCTTTTTCTTTCGCTTTCCTGTTGTTTCTGATATTTTCTCTTTCACTGCCTGTAGTTTTATAAGAAGAAGAGCGGAGTGGTCGTGTTCCAGCAGAGCAGCAGAGGAGAAAACATGATTCTGGACATCCTTCCCAGTCAGGATGGGGAAACGGTGAGCGTTTGTTTTTGTGTCTGAAAAATCCTGAACCAGTCACTACTTAGAACAGAAATCCTCTGTGTTAGAGAATTGTGCAACGATCTTTGTTTTCATATCCAACCACTGTTTTTTTTTCTTCTCTCTATATCTGCAGATATGTGATCATGTTGCTGCAGACCTTTTGGGGAAGCCTGTGTTTGTCAACTGGCCCCATCTAGAGGAAGCTCGTGTTATTGCGGTATCGGATGGAGAAACCAAGTGAGAATATTGACATTCTGAAAATGCTTTTTTAGATGCTTTCCCCTCCTCATTTGCACTCCTCATTTATCTTTTGGTAAATTTAAAATTGAAATCAGTAAAAGCAACCAAAACTTTGCAACCCATCTTTCAGATTTGCTCTAGAGGAGCCTCCTGGAGTCCAACAAGTGTATGACAGGCCGTCCAGTCCTCCACCCACTAAAGTATCTTATCTGTCTGACAAAGAGCAGAAGGACTGGGTGAAGGATGTCCAGGGAATCACTGAACAGTAATTCATGCTTACCAATACAGCAGAGCAATTCATTTTGTCTGTCTTAGATTAAAGTTTGTTTGTTTTTTCTCTCAGTTTCTTCAAGAGGAAAGGCATCGCAGTGAACGAGACAACCGTGCTGTTGTACGGTCAGATGCTGACAGGAAGGAAGTATGTCCCTAAAGCCAGTGGAGTGGTGGAGCTGGAAAAACAGTGGGCCAAACAGGTTCTCCCATTCGCCTACCAGACTGTAGTTAAGGTACCTGCATACAAACACAGTGAAATAACACACCAGTCAGAACTGAGGGAGCAGTTGTAGTCAAAAGCACAACTTGAATTTTTTGTTATCCTACTTGTGCAGGAATTTAGTTCAGACCAAAGTTGTTCAACGGACGATGCTGCAAGGCATCGTATGTTAAACTCCCCCCAAATATCTTTTCTACATATAAGAAGTAGAGATATCCTTTTCAGGACTTTTTGCTCTTGATAGCAATCATTTAGGGTTTGCTTAGGGTTATTCTTTATTCAATAGAACATGGACGTCAAATTCATATAGCCTGTAAATAACTTTAACTCTCCCCTCATTCTCAGGACATCAAGGCCTTTTACTCGTCTCTGACCTGCTTTAAGAGTTTGGATGAACTTTTTCCTCCATCAACGACAGTCTTCATGGTGGGAAGCCCTTACTATGGTGCCATGGGAGAGGTGAGTCATCAACTTCTAAGGGGTCGGATCATTGATCTGCCCTAAATTCTGCTTCTGTACTTGGCCAACAAAAAAGGAAGAAAAAAAAAGCTAATAGCCTTTAAAAACAAACCATAAAATCCAATTACAATTTTTTTTCCCCCCATTACTTTAGATTGTTGTTGTAAACTGAAGTTCAGCTTGTGTAAATCACAATCTCTCTAATCTCTAAGACTCACTTTAATGATGCTAGTTGGGTAGTGTTAGTCGAATTAACCCCAGCTGCTCTTTAAACTTCTCTTTCAGGTTCAAGACTCCCAAGATGTCATCAAAGACGGTCGGATACGAGTGGTTTTCAGTGTGCCTCATGAGCCGCAGCTGGAACACTTGATCCAGAATCAGCATGTAAGACCCTGTGAAGACGTGTCGCTTTAAATCGTGGAACGAGCGTCCGTCCTCATTTGTTTATGTGAATTTTTCCAGAAATACTCGGTCAAGTACTGCCCAGGCTACGTCCTGGCTTCCCGCCTCGGCGTCAGCAGCTACCTCGTCTCCCGCTTCTCAGGAAGCATCTTCATCGGCCGAGGCTCCAAGAAGAAGTTTGTGTCCGACTGCTTGTTGGTTTGCTTCAAATGCAGGTCTTTGTTCTTGTGCTAAGCATACTTTATACGACTTCACTGTGTCCAGTCCATGCGGGGAGCAAAGGGCTAACGTTGGGCTTAACCTGAAGTTCAACAAGAAGAACGAGGAGGTTCCTGGGTACACCAAGAGAACGGAGAAAGAGTGGCTCTACTCTGCTGCTGTGGAGGAGCTGCTTGCTGAATACCTGGACAGGTACAATCTTTCTTTGCTGTGCTAAATCTGCTGCTAAGTTTTCTTTTGTCAAGCTCCTGGCTGCAGGTTTTGACTGCATGGCGCATTTAGATTGGCTCCACTTATTGGCCGGCACCATTCCGTGCAGTCATGCTGGAGAAAGCATCTATTCTCATGTCAAATTTATCTGGTTGTAAAAGTTTTTTAAAATTAGCAAGTAACCGTGAAGGTGAATTGTGTCGAAAAGCGAACAGATATCCATTCTTGATTTCAAAATTATAATTTTTTTTGTATTTTCATAGATTTTCTGAAGTTTTTGATGCAGTGTCCAGAAACAGTCACGATGACGTGTTCTACGAAGACGACATCTGGCCGGGAGAGGATCAGAACGGGTGAGGACAAAGAAAACATTCAGACCTAACAAATGAGACGTTTAGAGAGTCGAATTTCTCCCTTCTCTTTCGCAAGAAGCCAGGAGCTAAATTAAGTTCGAGGCTAGATATTTGAATCAATGCATTGTAATGAACATTAGATTAGATTTCTCACAATGTGTGCAAAATCAGTAAATAAATAACATTTCTTTCTTAACTCCTTCATATGTTAAGGGTTTTCATTATTTGCCTTCCTTTTACAGGGCGGAGAAGGTGGCTGAAATCACCTCCTGGTTGAAAAGTCATCCAGTCAGCTCCACCAGCAGGGCGTCATGTGACCTCCAGGTTCTGGACTCTGCCATTGTGGAGAAGATCGAGGAAGCCGTGGAAAAGACCAAGGTGAGCGTCTCGTCCTATGACTTGCTCCTTCTAATCACAAAGCGTCATCTTTGTCCTTGTTGTATCTGTCTCACTGTAACTTCTCGTCCCTCAGGTGAAGAAGAGCACCAAGAAAGTCCGTGTGACGGTCAAGCCTCATCTCCTCTTTCGGGTCAGTGATTCTTCTTGCTAGTTTGTTGTGTCGCTGGTTGTTATGGGGTGAATAAAATGCGATGCTGCTTGTGTGTAGCCCCTGGAGCAGCAGCAGGGCGTGGTCCCAGACCCCGACGCCGAGTTCCGGCTGTTTGACAGAGTTGTCAACATCAGGGAGAGCTTCACCGTCCCGCTGGGACACAGAGGGACGATCATCGGCATTAAAGGAGGTAGAAACACTCAACTTTACATGTAATCTAGATATAGACAAGAAAAAAAAAAGATATTACTTTAACAATCATTGTGT
The DNA here is from genome assembly GCA_903067065.1 of Brachyrhaphis terrabensis. Classification (NCBI taxonomy): domain Eukaryota; kingdom Metazoa; phylum Chordata; class Actinopteri; order Cyprinodontiformes; family Poeciliidae; genus Brachyrhaphis; species Brachyrhaphis terrabensis. The sequence continues at coordinate 48,867 of CAEGAG010084851.1, read as the reverse complement.
CTTCAGCGGACCGCGAGGCTGAGGTTCTCTATGAGGTTCTGTTTGATGAGGAATTTGCTGGAGGTCTTAACATCAGGTGAGTTGATGTGCTTTTAGGTTTTTTGGGGGGGGTTGTTTCAAAAGATGTTGGTAAAACTGAGAAAAAAACAAGTTGGTTCAGCAGAGATGAAAAGCAGGAGAAAACCACCTACAAGAGATCACAAATTCATGAAAATTGTACAAAATTAAGTTGCAAGAAAAAAGTTTATATATTGCAAGAATTAAAAAAAAGTTGTAATATTATGACTTTATTCTCATCATTTTTTTTTATTTTCTTAGTGTGGCCCTAGTTCTCTGTTGTACACCTGCACCTAGTTTAGTTTAATTGACTAGGAAACATCATGAAGACCAAGAACCGAAGCACTGTGTTCAGGATTAAAGACGTGGAGGCGTTTAAAACAGAATGCGAAGTTTTGGGCGTCTCAATAAACGCCATTTGAACTCGCAGCCAGACGTGTTTGCAGTTTCCTAGCAGGCTTGTGCAGGCAGGCGCTGCTCTGGTCAGATGAGACCAAACCGCGTCCCGTCTCTCTGCTCAGGTGTACCTCCCCCCGCGGTTACCGCCTCCCTCCCTGCGCTCTCATCAACCTGTCCCACGGCACCCGGCTGGACCACGGCTCCCACAAGCTAACCGCCATCGTCAAACCGCAACCGGCCACCAGCGCCAACTTCAACATGCAGCGCCTGGCGGGCCTGAATCACTCGCCTCGCTCGCCCTTTGTACCCACACAGGTGAGAGAGGGAACGACTGCAGACATTATGCGAGATGAAGTAATTCTCGATTTTAACTGCTGCACATCCTCGTCTGCAGCACAACAAGAACGCGGTGGCGTCTCAGAGTAACAAAACCCCATCTAAAGGTCCCAGTCAGAAACAACAAGCTAAGGTAAGAACCACATGTTACTTCGTGTACATCAGCTTGATTAAGACAGCGTAAAGCCTTGTGTCTGTGTCTCCATCCAGTCTAAAGAGGAGTACAGCAACGTGTGGCAATCGCTCCAGAAGACCGGCCCTCCCAGCCAACCTCCAGCTCACTGGCACAATGATGTTAGTGTCTTTGTTTTGGGGGGTTTTTGTAGGAAAAGATGATCAGGTTGTTAGTTTTAGTGGTGGTTAATTTAAACATTTGTGATTTTTAGGGAGCAGCTTTACAAGGAAATAATCAGCGTCCTAGTAAAGCTGTGAGTAAACACAGATGCTTCACAATGAAGCAAAACATCCTTAAGAAGTTTGTTAGAATTCTACTTCAGAGTAATTTAATAAATTATAAGAAAGTTATCTTTTTATTCATAATGAGCAATAAGCAAAATTATCTGCTGAACATAAGGAATTTTAATGGAATCCATACAGTGAAAAATGATCTTTGTAATGAAAAGAATTTCGAGTCGCGATGTCTTTTTGAATCGATTTCATGAGCTACTTTCAGGTTAATTCCAGAACTTTGGAATAATACAGAAAAAACACATTTTAATTGACTGAACGATAACAGCAACACGTCATGCCTCAATATAGTATTCAAGAACGGAGCAATGAAGTCATTATAAGTCTGTTGAGGTTTGCAAAACAGCTCCAAAGGCTTTGAGCTCGAGTGAACCGCAGTGAGAACTATCCACCCAATCAGGGCCGTTTTCATAAAACTACCTGTTAACAAACTTAAAATATTAATAAATAGCTAATTTGATGAGTGCTTAAATTAATAATATTGAACATCTTTTCGCAATAATTTAATTCGCCAGTATACAGATCAAACTGCTTTGATTTGATGGATAAAATTATATTTAAGCACATAACTGTTCTGTTTAGGAGCTTTAGTACCACATACAAAGTTACGGTGGGTTGGATTTGGGCTCCCAGGCCTGGAGTTTGGCACACATGCTCTGTAAGAAGAAAACACACTCTGTTGTTTATTTTTGCAGATTCCTGTTGGTGGCATCAGACTATTGAAGAAAAATGAAGACGTCAACTCCTTTTTCCCTCCAAAGAACACAGCTAATAAGGTTCAAGCAAAGACAAACTTCTGCTGACGTCTTTATTTTCCATTATGTTTAAAAAAAAACAAAGCGATCCGTTCTGCTTACCCGTTCTCCTTCTGTTTGGCTCTGACAGGGTACCACTGAGTTTGAGGATCTCATTGCAAACCTAAAGATCTCCCAGGGCAACCAGCAAACGCCACCGCCTCCTGCCCCTCCGGAGGAACCCAGCAACCAGTCAGATGGTCCGTTGTCCCCCCAGTCCTTCGCCATGGTATGTGCAGAAGGTTGTGATTGCATAACCTCATGATAAAAATAGTCAGACTCTGCAAAAACACAAAATCATACCTAGTAATTTTAGTCTAGTTTCCAGTGCAAACATCTTATTATACTTCAAGTAAGACAAACTAATTTAAAGTAACTTTTCAGCAAGGTATAGAGGCTTTTTTAAATTAAATAATTCCTTAAAATTGAAGAAAAGGTGCATCTTCTATTGGGAGACAAATTAACTTAGAACGTGGGGAAAATGTTTTGTTATAAATTAATCTTAGTTACTTAAAACAAGCTTCTGTATCTTGCTAAAGAGTTGCTTGTAATTTAGTTTTGTCTTATTTCAAGTTTGCTAAGATGTTGGCATGAGAAACTAGACAAAAAATACTTAAGATTTAGTTTTTGCAGTGTACTAAAAAGCCTGAGGCTGAATTAGGGTTTTTTTTGGGGTGTGGGGTTTTGCAGAAAGGAACCCTGGTTCTGAAGGAGATGCTGAAGATTGATGGCGCTGGAAAAGGAAGTCCAACATCCCAGGAGTCGACAGACACTGCTCCCTCTGCTGGCCAGCAGCAGAACAAAAGGCGATCAAGCAAGAAGCTGGGTACGTAGCTGCACGTCTCCACGGCAGCGCAGTGGGCAATCCATGTTGACACGTTTCTCGTCGTACGCTTCTTCCCTCCAGCTGCAAAAATAAACAACCCTCCTGGGGAATCGGTCACGCTGGCCTCTCCAGCGCCGGCTGCCTCTGCTCACGCTGCCCTGGGCGGGAAGGTGTCGGAGCTGGCTTGTTTCTGCGTGGGCGTGGGCATGGCGCCGCCCGACTTCAGCTTTATCCGCAACCGACAGGTAACACCGTTTCACAGCTCCCCACTTCAGATCCGGCACTCGTTTCACTTTGGGATCTAACTTGTTGTGCATCACTGTTTGTCCCTCAAAGGGTCCGGTAGTGTGTCAGGTGAAGCTGTCCAATGGGTTAATGATTCACGGACCTCAGTGTCAGTCAGAAAATGAAGCAAAGGAGAAAGCTGCCTTCTTTGCCCTCCAAAGACTGGTAAATGCTTCACAATTTAATGAAGAAGATCTCAGACTTCAATGTTTTACGTGCTGGAAGGTTTTAATACTCTTAACATACAATATGTCTGACTTTATGTTTACATGTAGAACTCTCTGGGCCCTGGGTTCCCCCTCCCTCCTCATCTATATCCGGGGATAGCTCAGATGCAGCCGCCGCCAATGGGAGCCATGCCGCCAGTCTTCAGCCAGCAAGGTCAGTGTGTTGCTCTTATCATCTGCATCTTAGAGTGCGAGGCAGGGAGCCTCAATACAGACAGGAGCTGATGTGTTTAAATGTGAGAGATTCTGATATACTGGGAAAATCCTCACAGCCACACTTGGGCAAACTTGGCTAAATTTAGCAATTATTTTGAAGAAAGAATTACCCAAATCCAGTTGTTGCTTTGCCACATATTTTATTTTTTTATCTGGACAAAAGTTAAAAAAATACAAATAAATCAGCCCAAAGGAATTGAGGGAACTCCTAGGCTTTTTTTTCCAGGTCAGTATGATTTAGAAATCCCATTTCATCCACAGTCGGAGAACTTCATTTAAGTTCTGCATGTTTTTGTTTTTGTTCTTATTTTAGGGCTTAAACAATTAATCGGATTAACAGATTATTGAAATAATCATCAACTATTGTAGTAATCAAATAATTGTCATCTCATAAAAAGGTCGTTCTCTGGAAGAACGGCACCTGAAAGCATCAAAAAGTCAAAACAGTACAAAAAATATACATTTTGCATTTAAGATTAAAAAAAATAATAACTTTGTCTGTAAAATGTTTTACCCAGAACTCTTCAAATGGCATTGTTTTAACTTTTCCTGATTCTAATTCTGCAAACACAAATCTCCTTTTAAGCACCTTTTTCTATCCGATTATTAATTGGTTAATCCATAAAAGTAATCAGCAGATCAGCCATACACCGTATAGATGCTACGTCGAGCAGAAACCATTGAGCTTGTCACATAATAAAGCTGATGTAATTTTTGCTGCATATTCATGCTTTGCACATTAAAGGAATGCTGGTATTGCATTTTAGCGATAAAATGTTTATTTTATCATTCGTAAAGAGAATTAATTTGTTTATTTGCCTATTTAATGAATTTTTAATGTTGCACAAAATAGCCTTTAGCTGTTAAGTGAAAAATGTGCAGAATGTGCCATTTTAAAAAAAAAAACGGTTAAATTATCAGAACACTCAATAGAACACTTCATCACTAAAATAATTGTTAGTTGTAAGTAAAACAAACAAACAAAAAATACATTTACATTTTCTAGTTTTGTATTTTCAATTTGACAATTTTGACCCACCCGGAAAAATGTTCAGACAAATCTGACTTACAAATAACGTCTTGAAAAATGCTGTCAAATAACAAATCCATAACTTTCTCCCTGAACTGTCTGCTGTGCTCCTTGGTCTTTGTGAGATTTAAGTTTATCTAATGCTTTCTAACATTGTGTGGGTCTGCCATTTAAAATCTCAATTAAAAAACAAAAAAACAACCTTTAAGACGTAAGTGAGAAATATAGTTTCTGTCCAGGCGGTTTGCTGCTGCCCTCTCAGGGCTTCGGTCCCTCCCCTCTGTGGGGAATGACCCTGCCTCCCCACCACCACCCCGCCCAGCCGTTCTACGCAGCGCCCGGAACCTTCCCCGGCGCCGTCCACACGCCGTCTCCCAACCCTCTACACATTGGCTCACACAACCAGTTCATCCCCTTACAGGTGAGCTGGAAGAAAAGCTTCAGTGTTTCTGTGTCGTTTAAGTATAAACCTCATCCTCTGTTCATTCCCTCCGTTACGCCAAACTGATACAGGTGACTAAAAAACGAGCATCGGCCAACAAGAAGAACCAGGAAACCAGAGAGTTCTACAGCGCCGCTCAAACCGTTGCCAGGAACCAATCCCAGAAGGCCCAGAGCTCTGCTCAGTCACAACCTCAGAACCAATCGCAGAGCAGCAAACCACACCAGCCACACACACACGAGGCCAACAGCGAGCCCGCCTCGTCCAGCCCCGGCCCGGCAGACGGCGTCTCCACGAAGACGGCGGTGCAACACACGCCTCCCAGACAGAGCGCGCCCGCTGCAGGCCACGCCCCTAGCTCCGCCTCCAAGAGGAAGCACAGGAAGTTGGCTGTTAACTTTGAGGCAACTAAAGTATCAGAGTGAGCTGGGTCTGTGTTTCTGTATGCTGGAGGTGGGAGGAAAAAAACGTCTTTCTTTTTTTTTTTTCTTAAGTTATTTCTCTGAATCAAAAGCTCATCATCGTCTCTCGGCCATCTTAGAACAGAAAGCGGGTTATGGAATTAATTTTTTTTTTTTCCTTTTAAAATCCGATCCAGATGAAATCAGTGCTGCAAATCTCCTCGAGATGCCTTTTTAAGTTAAATATGCCCAGTGTGTTTTAAGCTAACAGGCAGTTGAGCAGATCTTTTAATGCAATTGTAGGATTTCTTTTTATCTTTTTTATATCTTTGCTAAAGTAAGACGGCATTGAGGATCAGTTTCACCTCACATATTGGACTGAGCAGAATTTGTTAACATATTAGGAATGTACGGCACAACTAAAGAGGAAAGAATCATTAGACAGGATTTTTTTTTAGTAAATTATAAATATTTCAAACAGATTTGGGTTTATCAAAATACACATCCAATCATCTGAAGCGACAGTTCGACTTGAGGTTTGTCTAAAAATGCATCCTGGAGATCTAGTTGTAGGTTTTTAAAAGGGCATTACAATCTTTTGTTTTGCTCTTTCAAGGAGAGGTGCACTTTAATGTTTTTTCTTCTTTTTTTTTTTTTTTATGGCATTTTTAAAGTGACAAAACCAATTTAATTTCATCTATTAACTGCAATTAATTAATTAATTTCCCTCTGGGGGAACATTTACAGAAAGATCTCTAAGGTAAAACACTGCCTTAAAAATGTGAAACAAAAAAATATGCATTTTAGTCAACACAAAACATTTTTCCTAGTTTTTTCTTCCTGTTGAGATTTGGGCATTTTGTAATTTCGTATTTCTTTAGCAGGGCACTGATTTTTATTCGACTTGCTTTGATCGCCCAGGGCCACAATTTAATACAGTCAGTAAATAAATCTTTAAATAATTTTTATTTAGTTTTAGAATTGAAGGTCCGGGAAAATAAGTTGCATTTCATGAACAAATAAATATGCTCCTAATTATTTAAATGTGTTTAAGAAAATACATATTTAAATGTGAAATTAATTTTAAAGTTATAATATTTCTTTAGTTAATTGTTCCAATCTGATATAATGCTAATGTAACATTTGATTGGTTCATCTTCACAGCATGTCAGATTATATTGTGAAAAGCAGTGGTTGCCCCCCAACTGCCCTTAAAGTCATAATGTTAAAGTTTGCAACCAGAAATAATTATTAAATATTACGTCCTTTTTGTAAATATTCTTACTAACGCCGTGGATTTACATTCACTAAGTTATTTCTATAGATAATTTCAATTTTAAAGGACATGCTATTATTTAAGGATTTATCTAACTTGTAAATTGTGGCACATTTGGGCTTCCATAGGGAGAGCCTGACTTGAATGTGCTCCAGTGAAATGAGGGTTTTCCTACTCGGTCCTCTTCACCGTTCTGCGTCGTTGGGGGTCAGGGGTCGATCGCATTAGCCCTGCCACAGGTCACAGCTCGCTTTTAATCCCGTCGGTTCAGAAAAATCTCCAGCAAACAAACCCGGATCGTTTTTCTCAGGGACCTCAGATATCGGCTCGGATTCTCTCCGCTGCCGCCTCCGTCGCTTGCTTTTTCCGGCAATTTTCCCCATCACTGTCTATCGTTTAGTTTCTCTGATTTTTGCAGAGATCTTCGCTTTCTTTCTTTCCTTTCTGGCTGTAGAGGAGCTTAAGGTTCGGATAAGCAGTTTAGATCTTATTCATACGGAGATGTTTCAAAATTTCTCTTTAGGTTTTTTTTTAAGCTTTGTTGTCCCACTCTTCTATTTCCTAAAATCATTTTTAAACTTTATAGTTTAACACTGCCAAATAATAAAACTAAATCTGAAAAAAAAAAAAAAAATCCAAGAAAAACCTAAATCATTCTGCTGGTTTTTGCCGTTTCATTTTTGCCTCTGTTAGAATTGTTTACTACAAAACCAAAAATATTGTTTCTCTATTAATCTGGCTGCAAACAAAAACCTGTTGAAATGGATCAGTTCATGCATTGTCGCCTAGTGACGATTTATTTTATCAAGGTGTGCACCTTAGGATGATTTTATCGCTGCATTGGGTTAACATTAAAAAAAGAACTAATATGGAAAAAGAATCAGACTTTGTTAGATTTCTTTTCTTTACATTTTAAAATTTTTTGTGGAATTTCTACAAAAGGATTTTATTCTTCTTACGAGAAACATTTCTGAACACAGTATTCGTTTCCCTAGAGGTTTTAATTTCACTTTAATTGCTGTTTTTTTTTTTTGTTTTGTTTTACATTTGAGTGGATCAGAGGAAAAGAACCCGCTCTGCTGGTCAGGTATTGGAATTGACCCGGACGTAAAGTGGAATGGGTTCAGTGGAGCCGCACTGTTTACCGCGTCAGTAACCGAATGTGCGAGGCGTGAACGTTCCCCCCTGAGGGCTTTTGTGCTTCTGTAACGCCGTGTTGAAGTTCCTGCTTTGTCCCTCTGGTGCACGTCAAACGTCACGCAGTCATAATAAAATATTTAGTCTGTTTTAAGGATTTTTCCTTTCTAAATCATGGATTTTATCAGGTTTTTTAGGGGCCGCCTTTGGGTTGCTTGTGATGAAAGCGTTTGTGGAGCAACTTCTTTTTGGGCTGTCTTTGTTCAAAGATGTTGGTCCAGGTTTTTTTGTTTCTTCTTTTTGCCTTTTGTTTTTCTCCGCCTGTTTTTTCTCGTAACGTTTGAACGTCAAACGTGGGACTGAAGTCTTTAGGCTCTGGTGCAATAAGCGGACGTTTGAAACTTTTCGGGAACTGAAAGCACACCCCATGTTTATGTGTTTGTGATTTTTCAGATTTGGTACAAAGTAGAGAATTCTCATGATTAAGATGTTCTGTACATATCCATTTAATAAAAAAACCATTTTGTTAGAATGTGGCTTGTTTGCATGTTCTCTTTGTAAATAATTAAATTTTCAGTGGACATCACAAAGGCAATTGAGTCAACATCTATTTATATCTATCCTCTATCTATAAAGCACTTTATAAACAGCTGTTAACTGCACATACAAATAAAACAATAAATTAAAGACAGCACAACTAGATTGCAATGTCAGGCCTTGTCATGTCATGTAAAGGCCAAAAAATAAAAATTATTTTTAAGGAGTGATTTGATTTGCTAATGCTTTTAAAATCTGAAGCAAAGGGAGGAAGAAAAAATAGTCTCTAATTACTAATACTGCAGTCTAATAACTAATAGTCTCATTAGTTTGATTAAAAACAAAAAGTGAACTCTTAATGTGACTTCCCAGTTAGGTGTTAAGTTTTTAGGTGTTAAGTTTTTAAGGTTGTCTAATCACTGAGGTTCTCATCTGATTCCATAAGTTCAAAGCTCAGTTGTTGCTTTAGATTGAAGGATCTTCAGTCTGTTGATGGTGAGAAACTGAGGATTAAGGATAACAGAATGGGTATCTTCATGTGGGACTTACCAAGACACCACATTATATAATTTCTCAAAGGTTGTCAAAAAACATTGCTTGGCATTTTGAATGAAAAAAAATTACAAAAGAAAATTTAAGTTTGAGAAGAGTTTTGTTTGCTCAAACACTCAGAAAAAAAAAACCTCCAAATAATTTATTTTCAGAAGTCAATTGTAAGTGAAAAGTCAAATTTTTTGGAATATCTGAAAAATTCTAAATTTACTAGAAAAAAAGTTTGAAACATCCAAAATTATCTAGAAAAAAAAAAAAAGTTTGAGAAGTCAAAAATTTAGAGGGCGTTCCAGTTGATTTTTCTAGTTCTGAGCTCAACCAGAACACAGCATAAAGATAATAGTGTTTCCTACTATTACCAGTGAACTGATCTGATCTAAACCTACGACAGCCTGTGGAGAATCCATGCCACGCTGCACTGACGCAGTAACACAAAACGATTACAAATAAACTCTCCAATGATAATTGAAATGCACCAAGACGGATCAGTTAAAGAAAATTTTAATAGTTGAACCAATATTCCTCACTCTTCATGTCATCATCATAATAATAATACAGCTTGAAAACAAGTTTTAAGTGTCGGCATTTGTCTAATATCCAATTCCGCAACACAACATTACAAAGTTTATTTACAACATCTCACTTTGCGACGAGTCAAAATTGAATCTTTGTACAGCAGAGATAAACTCAAACATCCCTCTGACTGGGCGGGAGCAGCAGCAAAACGACGTCGTTCAGTCCTCCAGGATGTAGTTGGGGTTGACGACCAGGACGCCGTCTCCTTCAGAACTCTCGGACTCTGAACCCCTCAGCCCCGCCTGAGACAACTCGATCAGGATGTGGTCCTGATGGGGGGGCGCAAAATAAAAATAAGTCATCCATCCAGAATTCAGTGTTGAGACAACAAGATTTAAAAATGTTTTTAAAATAGTAAGAAGTTGACTCACGTAGTGGACCAGCCGGTGAATGACCTTCTCTATCAGCCCCTTCCTGTTGATCAGTTCTTCCTCGGAGTCGATCTCCGACTCGATCTCCTTCAGATACCAGTTAACCACCGCAGTCTTCTTCAGCTCCTCCTCTTCTTCAGCTGCATTATGAATTAAAAGATGGCAAAGATATAGGGATGAGCAATGTGTGGGTGTGTGTGTGCTGGAGGTAGATGTGGTAGAATAAATCATTTATTCTAAATATGACAGAGTACTCCTCACCGTCCTCTGCTCTGCGCAGATGCAGGACCAGCAGGTTGGAGATGCGCTTGTACTCGGCGAAAGACAAACGAAGAGACGGCCTGGGCTGAGCGCCGAGGTTCGCGTGTCCGTTCACGCCGTCGACGTCTCCGTTCACGTGGCCGTTGACTCCGTTTGGAACGTTGTTGCCTACAGAGGGAAACACTTTACTATCTTCCAGCAGTTAGTCGCACGATAAATTAAAATGAGCTCAATGCTTTTGATTCTGTTTTTTTATTTGTATTTTTAAAGAGCAATTTTGTTTAGACTTCTTAATGCATTTTGTTTGTGTGTGGGTTTATATTTCCTTTTTATTTCTCATTTTAGTTTTATTTTGGAGATTTAAGACGTCTTCCAGTTGCAGTGAGATGTGATCTGTAGAAAACGTACATTTAGTGACATTGAGATTAATGGACTCTGTAGACATCAGGCACTTTTCAGGAATTTTCAGGGTAAGATTTCAAACTTTTTCAGCACCTCACTTTGGAGATAAGAGTCTAAATTCACCACAAATCTGTTTCATGTGGAATCCAAGGATTTTCAAAGATTTCAAACATATAATACTGAAAAGGTCTCAAAACAATATTATCACTTATCACAATGATTTGTGGTACAATTTATTGTCCAGTAAGATTTGGAATTGTGATCGGCCTAAATATACTACACCACACTTTTTCCTTCCACTAAACTTGTCAATAGTCTTCACTTGTTCAGCAAAGACAGTTTTGCAGTGTGGCTAAATATTTCTTCATTAAAAATCCCTGCTTATAGGCTTTGAACTGACGTAAAAAGTAGAAAATACCAAATCTAATTGTTCAATCAACCAGCAGATTGGTGAACCCGCCACGGAAACATTGAACTATTGACCCTACCATCCTCCTGCTGGGGCTCTTCCTCCATTTCTTCCTCCTGCTCCAGGTTGATGTCGGGCGTCTCTACCCTGATGATGGACTTGTTCAGAAGACGGAAAGCTTCCTTCACATGTTTAGGCTGCACCTGGTTGCGCGAAGACACAGAGCCAACGGCGGAGCTCACGCGAATTAGACAACGCACAAAAAAAGGGAACATTTTCTGAAGAGAGTCGGCACGCGTTGCCTGCGCGTTACCTCGTCGCAGCAGTGCATGCGCGCCATGGCCTCCGAGAGGCGGATCATGCTCTCCAGCTGCCGCACCGTTATCCTCCAGGCGGACTTGGAGACGCTGCCGGAGCCGTCGCGCTGACGGAGACGCTTGTACTGCTCCACGATGAACTCCTCCGATTCGCTGGAGATCTACGTTTGAACGCGGCACAGAGGATATGTTTGCTAAACTGATACTCGACGTCATGATACATGGAGTTTGTATAGTTTCTACAATTGGCCAACAAGTAAACGATGACGGAAGGAGCTAGGCTCCGCCCACCTTGGGCTTGAACTGCCGGGCGAAGAGCAGGTATCTGCGGATCTCGTCCAGAGAGTAGAGCCTGTCCACAGACTCCTCCACGCGGGAGTGCAGGTCCACAATGCGTCTGGCGATGGCGTAATCCGTGACCTGGGAACACACAAAAGTCGATTGGGTCAGACGACTTTTTCTTTTTTTTCTTCTTCTTCTTCTACAGAAAAAACAGGATGCAAGAGAGACGGGATAAACACTGCAGCTTGAAAAACAAACAGGCTATTTTAAAAAAAAAACACAAACAACGGTATGAAACGGCGGATAAAAAGCAGAGGACGCACCTCGTTGCATTCGTCCACCAGGATGAAGAAGAGGTCGAAGCGGCTCATGATGGGCGCCGTCAGGTTGACGTTCTGCTTCAGGCTCTTGCTGCGGTCGTAGCGCCCGCTGACGGGGTTGGCAGCGGCCAAGATGGAGGTGCGGGCGTTCAGGGTGGCCTGCGGCAGGAAGAGGGCGAGTCTGAAACCGCTTCCAGCCAAACTCCTTTACTCTATGTCTGTTTTATTTTTTTGGGATACTTTTAACATTTCAGCCACAAAGTTCACAAAGTATCTTAGGTGAGAAACTAAAAATACAAACTTGAAAACTGAAGGAAAATAACCGTTTTGTGTTTTAGCACTTAGTCTGACTCTTTGGGAGTCTATCGTAGCTCCACACTAGGACTGAAGTGTTTAATCAAATTAATTGTGAAGAATGGATTATTGAAATAATTGCCAGTCAATTGTTAACTGGAGAATACAGATTAAAAAAAGGCCATTTGCTTAAAAAAAAAAAAAACAAGTTGCAGTAATTTAGCATAAACTATACAAACTTAAATTTTGCATTTAAGACAAAATCCCTTCATTGTCTCTCTGAATATGTTCTACCCAGAACTCCTCCTAGCTTTAGCTTTAGCTTACCCTGGTTCAAATTCTGTAAAAAAACAAAGAAACATATTTAGCATCTTTGCTCTCTCATTTTCAGAAGGCTAAATAGACGAGAAAGTCAAAAATTAACTTTCGAGCAGAAACGGCTGAGCTTTTCTCATGTTGAGCTTAGAAGTATTTTTTTTTAAGCTACAGCTGATCAAGTGTTCACTAAAGTCAGTTTTTTAGGTAACACCTTTTTTTTCTATTTAAAAAAAGACTTGCGTTTTTTGTTTGGTTTAATTTTTTATCTCCCCATAAAACTATGACCAGTTTTCTTGTGCTTGCTATAAGTAAAAAAGAAAAAAGCCCACAGCATGATGCTCCCACTGCCTTGTTTGACAGTGAGGTTTTACATGTTGGCCAAAAAGTTCCAGTGACCAACGTTGCGGTTGCACCGTTGCCCTGGCCTGTAACGAAAAATTTTTTTCTGGACGATACGTTGTTGCGGACATTATTGCGACAAATTATAATGTTGTTGTTTTGAGACCATTTTCAAGTAATATATTGATAATGGCACAACAATGGAAGTACACCTTCTCAACGAACAAAAATAACTTGTATTTTGTTTATAAAAAAAACAAACTGGAACTGGAAGATATTTTAGATATGCAAAATAAAACACAACCAAAATTAATAACTAAAACTGAAATAAAATAAAAAAAACACTTTCAACCAAAACTACAAATACGATAAATTATAAACAAAATATTTATTAGAATGGAAACCAATCTAATTTCAATTCTTCATAACTGATTCATCGCCTACTGCAAGCAAATGTGGAGCCACTTGAGGGGTTTGTCACCTTGACTCCAGCCTTGGTGATGCTGATGGTCTGCTGCTCCATGGCTTCGTGGATGGCCACCTGATCCTTCAGGTCCATCTTGTCGAACTCGTCAATGCAGCACACGCCCTGAGAGCAAACACGGGCCGTTACAGTGCAGAACGTCCTGCCGAAAGACAACGAGGTGCGTACCAACTCCTGAACCCTCACGTTGTCAGCCAGCATCAGCGCTCCGGCCTCGATCACGAACTCGTGGGACTCCTCGTCACGGACCACCGCGGCAGTCAGACCCGCGGCGCTGCTGGCCTTGCCGCTGGTGTACACCGCTCTGGGACTGAACTCCTCCACGTGCCTGAGCGAACACACAAACACATAAGACGGTTAAAGTCTGAATGAAGGCGAGTCGACGTATTTTTCCAAGCAAGCTCCATACTTGAGGAACTGGCTCTTGGCGGTACTCGGGTCTCCGACGATGCAGACGTTGACATCTCCCCTCAGCGAGGTTCTCTCCATGGTCGTCTTGGGAACGCCTCCAAACAGCATGAGCAAGATGCCGCGCTTCACCTCGTCGTTCCCTTAAACATCAACCAAAGCAGTCAGCTGAAAGGTCAAAAGCCCGGAGAGAAAATTAAAAAAAGGCCCGGCGGAGGCTGGAGCTCTGACCGTGGATGGTGGGGAAGAGGCTGGTGCACAGGTTGTGGTACAGGTTCTTGTCCTGGCTCATCTCAAACACTTTCTCCCACTCCTTCTCCGTCATCTGGCTCTTGATGCTTTCGGCCGTTTGCTCCTCGTCACGCAGCTCCTTCCCTCCGAACTGCAACAGGAAGAGGTGAACGGGGTGTCTGCAGGTTTCCGCAAGTCAAATTTAAGACTTTGTAAGACCTTGACGGTCACCTTGAATGACATTTAAGACCAATCAAAGACACCAATAGCCAAGCAACCGACGACGTTCGTGGATGTGAAATTCTGATGAAAGTTGAAAAACGTTCAGCTTTGCCATTCGTCATTCGTTAACGGGCGTCGAACCAATCACCCATTAATTTAATTTCTCTTTGGGATCAATGAAGCCTCTTTGAATTGAATTTGAAAGATGTAGAAAAGCTAGCTGGCTAGTTAGCAGCAATATATTAGCAGCTACTTAACAGGCGCCTCAAGAATCAGAATGCAATTAAGAGAAAAAACAACTACATATACAAGAGGACTAAATAATAATTTAATGATAACATTTATTTAAGACCTGTGATTAACATATTTAAGGCCAACTTGTTTTTTCTTTTTTATGAATTTAAGTCATCTTAGATACATAGTAATAATTTTATTTATAATGAAATCCATTATTATATTTTGTATCTCAGATATTTAAATTTAAGACAGAAGACTATTTTTCTGAAGGAAGCGTCGACACTCTGGTGAAGCTACACCAGACACCAACACATTGTTAGTGAGGATTTTAGTTGAAGTGCGTGTTTCTTACTCGTGGGTTAGTCGGGGCCACGTTACAGGCCAGGAAGGCCAGTCTGTATGACAACTCTCTCACTCCCAGAGCCTTCAGTCCTCTCAGCCCCTCCGACTCCAACCCCTGATGGCGCCCAGGAACACGGGTGCTGGTCTCCGCTCGCACGCCTAAAGAGATTAAACCCATAAAAACGGTCACTAAAGTCCACACGGTGATATTTGAAGTGCTTCAGCGCCTGGGTTTTAACCCATACCGGGAGTACTGAGCTGGGAGACGTCCGGCACGACGATGAGGGTCCCCGTGAAGTCGCAGCGGTCTCCGGCCTGGGCAGTCTCCACGGCCTCTGCCCTCAGGATGATCTCCAGCGAGCGCGGGATGGAGCCTCGAGGCAGCTCCGCCTGCGTCTCCTGGATCCGCACCTGCGCGCGCGAGAACGTGTCAGACGCCTGTGGGCATCGTTTGGGGATGCGAAACCTCCTTCACGCTACCTTTTGGAAGTCGATGAACTTGGACTTGTGCGTGTCAAGGTGGAAGCGGGAGCGGTTGTTGCAGACAGGGTTCCTGCAGATGGTCGGCGGGGAGTATTTGAACTGCTGAGGGACGTCTTTGATCACCGCCTGGCAGTCCATGCACAGGAAGGTGCCGCTCACCTTCAAAGAAAACACACAGGAAGCAGAAAATGAGTTCAGGTAAGTGGTCAAAATGTCAAAAACCTCAAAGTGTATACGAGTTATCTTACCAGTTCAGGGTGGACCGGGTGCGTCCTCACCACCTGACCGCTGATCTTCACCAGGGCGCCAATACGCATGGAGGACAGCTCACGGATTCTACATTACAGACAGTAAATTAATACGCTTTCACCTCAGAACCAGCTGATTGAGGACTGGACCATGCCTCACTTGTGTCTGGTGGGCAGCTCCTCAATGGCGACGTAGAACTCTTTGTTGAGAGGAACATTCCCATGGTCCCGGGCAAAGTTGCGAACAGCCCGGCAGAGGAAGGGATACACCCTGGAAACAATTAGAGACCTTGATCAGTCTGGGCTTGTGATGGTGGATGAGGTTGGTGGTTCCGGCCCCCAGCTCCGTCAATGAATGTACCCTTTACCATATTGGCTCACCTGTAGTACTCCTCCTGGATAGTGGTGGCCAGCTCCTGGTTGAAGCCCTCCAGGTCTAGGAAGCTCACCAGCAGGGTGTTCCTCTCGGGCCTGATCAGCTCCTCGGCCTCCCGCACATACTTCACCTCCCCATCCCCGGTCTGAAACCTGCTCAGAACAGAAAACTCCCATCAATACAGCCGTCCGGGCCTCCGTCGTCGCAAACACGAACACCACGTGTTGTTACGTTCAAGCGACAGCCACACACACAATGCAGCACCTCTACTTACTCCTCTAAGAAGGCCTGGAATAACTTCTGGCATTTTTCAGCCAGCTCGTCCTTCACGGTCGTCCCGGCATTCTCCGCGGTTGCTGTGGCAACGTCCATGATGCAACACCTTCAAAGCTGGAGGCAAAAGACTTTAAGAAGCACAACGTGAGAAAGTTTCTGCAGCGGACAGCTCGTCTCTTCCTCCGTTCCTTCAGCACGCGCCCCTGCTGACAACAGAGGACCGTTTCGCGCGAAAAGTTGCGCCACGTGACGTTTGGCGCGCCACTCTCGACCAATCGGAGCCGCCTTGTAAATATGCTTCCGGTTTGTAGCCAAACAGAGGCAAGGAAACGTCAAATGACGGGATGTTCCTCTGCGTTTTTACCGCGGCGCGTTTCCTGCTGGTGTTCAATGGTGAAAAAAAAACCTGTCAAAAAAAAAAAAAAAAAAAGTTAATGACTGTTAAAGTTTTATCGTGTTTATTTATTTCAGAATGGCTTAGGACCAAACTAGCAATTTAGCTTCCGGTGCCTTTGGAGAATTTGAATTTAAAAACAATACACGGAAATCCATCCATTTATTTTAATTTTCCATTAAAACGTAAATGTCAGCATTAACATTTCATTATCAAAAGTAAAGCTATTGTGATGCTATTTGCTGTGAATAACTGCGTTTCACAAATTGAGCTTGTTTAAAGTGGACTTTGCTGACCTTGAAGATGAAATTAAAGCTACATGTACTTTTAACATCATCACACACACAACAATAGCAACTTATGTAATTATTAAAATGTTGGGGGGTTTTCACCCAATATGTGTGGTAATGTGAAACCATCTGAAAAACATTAAGACATACTTGAAACGAATAATGTTGCATCTTTTAAAGAAAGAGTAATGAACTAATTTCAAGCTATTGCTTTTAGTTTTTGAAATGTATTTTAACTGAAATATCTTTCAATTAAAATGTTGGCGTACCAGCTTCTTGGGTGCAAGAAGCTGCCATTAGTTATACAGAAACTGATTTAATATAAACACATTTGGGCTAAAGGCCCGGTTTGCAGGAATGTTGCAAAGTTTAAAAAAGCGCAGCTACCAGCCAGGACTGTACCGCAGCACAGTGAAGACAGTCATCAGCAGTTTGACAAACTACAGCAAACGTTTTAGAGAAAATGGATGTTTCTCCAGAACCGATAAAAAGACAAAAAGTGTTTTCCCTCTTAAGGGAGTTCTCGCTGCTTGTTTTTTAAAAACATTACCTGGAAAGCATTTGTTTTTTTCACGTGTGATGTGATTGGTCAGACATGTGGGCCTGACATGCTGCAGTGCGAGAGCCCTATGCTTGAGTTTCTTGTGAAGCATGAAATGTTTTTGTCCTAAAAGATCTTTAAACCTTGTCCTGTAATCTCAAGTTTCCCCATTTTACATTTTTCCTGCCAATCTGTTCAGGGTGGGTGTGCCTCCCATTTCAATGTACAGCCATATAAAAATAGTTAGACATGATGCACACAAGAAAAGTGCTGCTCAACAATCACACACACAAACTACTTCAATAGCACAACAGACTTATGGACCTTATGAGATTTTAATAATTATGATATACCACAACAAAATTTATATAGCTAGAATAAATTATGTAGAGTTTCATGACTGTACTCTTTTATGTTCACTATTATGCAAACAAATGACCAAAATTCAAATCTATCCTGTTTTAGAGGGAACAAAAAATTATTGTTGTTGCAATTCCGCCAAACGGCCGCTTGATGGCGTCGATAGCTCATGTTAAGAGTGACAAGATATTTAAACTAATTCCTGACCTTTTGACCTGACTGTTTGATATTAAGGCAATCATTGCGGTTGGAAATAAAAAAATCCCGATAAACTTTATAAAGTTACTTTAGTAAGTTTTTGAGTATTTGATGCAATACAGCCCACAAAGCAGCGTTTTGGTTCCCACATAATGGTTAGCTGCCTGTGTCTCTCACACACAGTATAGTCAGTTGCATTAAGATAAAATACCTCCTGACCTTAACTCCTTTCACTGTAAAATTTTTCACTACAGGCTTCTTTTAAAACTTATGGCAGCAACGTGGCATGAAGCACATAAGAAAGGAAATGTGCTCTTGAACAATTAGATGATAAAAAAGTAAGAAAATTTGGAGCTCTTCTAGCTCCATTAGTAAACAAATTACTAACTCCAAATAAAAAGCAAATTGGTTGCTTACTGGTGTAGAAGGTTTTGGATTTAAATTCCTATCAGAGCATTTGTGCATTGAGTTTGCTTCTTCCTGTGCACACATGGGTCTCTCTGGGTATTGTGGTTTCTTCCCACTGTCCAAAAATATGCATGGTAGTGTAATTGGCCCCTCTAAATTGTCCCTGGGGGTGAGTGTGTCAATGGATAGTTGTCTGTCCTGCACGTCTTTATGTTGCTCTGTGAAGGACTGGCAAATCTTTCTCAAAAACAGTCCTATGATAGGCAACAGTCCTATGCAAGGATAAGGGGGTATAAATAATGGATGGAAAGATGAAAAACAATCTTGTGTCAGCATCCCAAAAAGGCAGCTACCAGTGCCTTGCACAAGAATATTTGCACATGTTTCGGGGACAAGAAAAAATATCCCATTTGGCCTCTGGTCACTCTCTGCAGCCCTCTGTCCCAGCACCACATGAGTTCTTCTCTGAAACTCATTGATCTCTATTTTAGTGTTCACACAATTCTCACGCCTACACCTGCTGAGGTCAACTCAGTCGCCCCTGCCAGGCTATTGGTTTCACCTGTCACATTGTATGGACCTGCCAGGAACAAGGCAGGAAGTTATTGTGGACCATTTGGATCCAGCCCAGTCTCTCTCCCCTTTTTGACTTCTTCTTTTGTCTTGACCTCTGGTGTTCCCACAATTGTTCAGCGACAGGAAGCTCAGCTCATATGAATATGAGGGAACCCGACCATCTGTAAAGCAAAACACAAAAGCCCACCAACACCCCCCAGCACTGCCATGATTGTTGCTACAATGTTTGAGAAGAATCAAGAAACCAAAAGAGGGTTTTATCACCAATTTTTTGGAGAGTTCTTTGGGTGCATTGTAAAATAGACCAAACCCAGCGCCATCTAGTTATATCTGGTGCTAAATACTGATAAAGTGCAACATTTAGCATTCAAAACTTAGGCACAGATAAAATAGTGGGCTACTTTCACAGACATTGAACCTCCTTGTCCAGACAAATGAAACTTTTGATGCCATCAGGCCAGATCAAGCAGGTGAAAAATAAAACAATGGGAAGAAACTGTTGCACGAAAGGCAGGATATGAACAAGAAGTGGGGGAAAAAAGTTTAAAGGAGGCTGTTTCCTGGTGTGTTTGTGTTCTGGCTGTGACACATTGTCTTTTGTTTTGGTGACGTGCTTCTTTGCACTAAATTTTAAACCAAACTCAGTCAAATTAAGGGTTTTACGAACTGATTCACTGTCTTTCTGGTCCTCACTTTTACGCCACTGAGAATTCTTTAATTCTTCAAGAAGTATTTATATATTTAACGTTATATCAAACTCATTCCTTCTTTTCCAAATATATGCAAAACCAGAGTACTTCCGTGGTTTTTCAGCATCTGTTAAACATATTTTTTGATTATGTGTAATTAATTTTATTTGAGATAAATTATTTTAAGTTTGATGAATATATACAAACTCTTGTTCCTCGTTCTAAATATGTGAAAAGAGTGATTTGCATTAATTTCTGAAAGGAAATCATTTGTCCATTAGAACTTTGATAGATTTGTAACACTTGAAAGTAGATCTGTGTAACTTATCAGTGATATATTATACTGTATTATGGTACTTTAACATGTCAGCAGGATTACTTTTGCTGAATAAGATGAAAGAACAAGATGCTAACACAATGCTAATAGAAGCATTAGCTTCCTTACATTCATTTTTTCTCTGTAAATATGAAACATGTCAAATCTCCTTACTTTTTGTTGTCAACTTTCAGCGTTGTTCTTTTTTTTCTTCTTCAGCTTTCTGTTTATGTATTACCAAACTGCTAGCTTAGTTTACTTGCCTGGAAAAGGACAGCTGTGAGGACTTTTCTGAAAACTCCTGTGCCTTGTAGCATCGTTTCTTTCTTAATTTTTGCACGTGGTTAAAAATGTTCACCAGATCTGGTGTAGGAAAGCAAAGGCAGAAAAACTGAAGGGATATAAGAGGGAAACGTTTCTGGGAGAAACCCAATCATGCCATTTGGCCTCATTTTGACCTGCTAATTAAAGAAAAACAACTTTAGCTTCCAAGTAATAACAGCAAAGTAATTTGAATAGATTATGGAGCAATACTGTATGTGGTTTGTCAAAAAAATTATCCAATATACTAACATTTGCTCTTTTCTTGGAACTCGTTAAAAACTGTTTGTTTTAGTTACAGCAGTCTTGCTTTTTTTTCTTTTTTTAATCCAACATTTTTCTTTAAAAGAGAAGGTGACTGGTGACCTCTTAGTCAAGTTAAAAAGCAAAAATCCAACTCATTAAAACCATCAGCTTTCTACTATGACATTGATTATTTGCAAAGCTGCCTCAGACCTTTCAGAGTCACTGGCGTTTAGTGAAGCAACTCTCTGTGTTGGTGAGAGCAGAGCTGCTCGGGGCGTTTTAATTGTTTTAACTGCTTGTTTTTCCTAAAATGAGCAGCAGGAAGTCTTTCCTGTTTTGAATACACTATGAATAGAAGGGAATTGTGTGTGTCTTTTGCTTCTGCCTATGCATTTGTGAATGTGTCCATGACGGATGGGAGACGGGGGGGGTTGGGAAGGATGGCAAACCGAAAACCAGGTAAGTGTGTTTTCCACACACAGCTCTGTAGATGTACGTTCCACTTCAGACCTGGATGTAGACGGTGATTCATGACTCGGCTGCCACAGCCGACTCTTCAGCATCTCCCCACGTTGTGGCTTATTTTCCTTTCCTCTCTCACACAGCTCTCTTCTTCATCACCTCCTCCTCGTCTCATCAGGAAACAGGAACTTCCAGCTTCTGTTTCTGTCACTTCCAAGTGGAAGTAAGAAATGTGGGAAGCTCTCCTGTCGATGTGTGTGCATCGGGGTGTTGGAAAAGGCCAACCTCTTTGACCTGCTTGTTTTTCCTCCTCTCCCACGTAGAACAGGCACACTGTTTATATCATCAAAACAAACCGAGCTCGGTTTCTCACACTGCTATTGAAACACACCTGGTTATCACACACCCGCTCTCGGGACGGTTTCATTTCTCGAAGCCTTGCTTCAGTGAATCCAGATGCCATGCAGCTCAGCGTTAACCAACATAAAGGGATGGACGATGGTCAATGAGATCAGACATCATCAGTGCAACACGTTTTTTATCCAGCTTAGCATGTTTGGCTATGACTCTCCAGTTCTGCCTCACAGCACAGGTTACGTAAAGCACAACATAGGATTTTCCAAAGAGCAATTAGGGATTTGAAGCTTTGAGATAAGAGCAGATATCAATGGGAGATCAGGTAGGAAAAAAGCTGTTTTGATTTCCACATTTCCTGTTACTTTTTGGTATTTCTTTTAAATGTGTCTCCTCATCTCTGAAGAAGACTCTGGAAGGACAGGAACTGTTTTTATGGGTGTTATGAGAATATTCGTTCGCTGTGAGAGACTAAATGGGCAACCGGGAATTCAATCAGTTTCAACCAGGAAGCAACAAAAACACACTTTCATTACTTGGTTTTGTATATTTTATTAGAAACATGTACAAAGCTACAATATGTACACAGGCAGGGGCGCGACTTTGCACTTTCTGAAGGGTAGAAAGTGCATGTGTAATAGATCACATCATTTACACATGAACCAACAGCTGTTAAATACAGAAAATACTGACTAGAAATCATTTTTACATAAGGGATATGGCGCATGCCCATTTCTTTCTTCTTCTTTTTTTTTCGCCATTAAACAGGTATATGAATAATAGTTACAAGTGAAATTCTACAGAGAAGGAGAAGTCATGGACCAGCAGACTGCTCCTCATTATTCTCATAATTTCTTCAAACTTTCTTACATATATCACATAATATGTACAGAACACAGCCGAGAGACCTTCAGCTGGAATGTAAACTGGAGGATTCCGTCTCGGGTGTCATTGAAGTCCCGTTGCGTCTCCGGGGTAAAATCTTCAAACTGGAGGCCCGACTCAGAGTCAGGGCCCTGCGGGCCGAGCTCTTGAACCCGGCCCCCAGAAACGCGTAAAGCAGCGGGTTTAGGCAGCAGTGTGCGAAGGCCATGGGCTCCGCCACGGACAACCACACGCCCAAAGCCGCCTCCAGCCTGCAGCACCGGGGCAGGACCTCCAGACGCAGCAGCGCGTCCACGGAGATCCCCGCTCCGTACGGGAGCCAGCAGATGAAGAAGCACAGAACCAAGGCGATCGTGGTCCTGACCGCCCGCCGCTTCTGCCTCTGGCCCCCCAGCGGGCCTGGCCGGGTCAGCCTGGAGACGATGACGCAGTAGCACACAAGGAGGACCAGACCAGGGATCACCAGGCCCACCAGGACCAGCTGGAGGTGGAAGACGGCCACCCAGACGGGAGCGTTTTCTTCGGGGTAGAAGCGCTGGCACACGGTGGCGCCCTCCCCGCCTTCCTGAGTCCGGGCAAATATCATGTCTGGGACAGCCAGCAGGGCAGCGGGCAGCCACGCACCTGTAGAGCAGAGGAGGACAAAAATGAGGTTGCAGAACCAAGTTTGGGTTTGTGGATCCATCGCACCATTCTCACCAGTAGCTGCGTTTCCATTAACCGTAAAATGTGCAAATTGAAATTACTAAAATTAATTTGCTTAATAGGAAAAAAATATAAAAAAAAGCATTTCCGAGAAATCTCACGCTTTTCGCTAAAAAAAAAAAGAAAAAAAAGTTTGCGCTAGGATGAGCTGTTTTTTTGGTCATGTTGAAATAGATGTATGGAAACACTTTCTTGGCATTCTAATCAACAACCGGATGTTACTACTGTCGAAAACGACGAAGAAGACGACAGGAAGTAGGAGGAGGACGCTGATTGGCTTAGTATTGTTTAGTTTTGTTTTCAACTCCTCTGATAGTTGATAGATGGTGAGAGCTGGTGCCATGCGTGAAATATGAATATATGGTCATATCATGTAAGTGTTTACATCAGTCTCTGCCAAGATTTTTTATGGCTTATGGTGTTAAAAATCTTAACGCCACAAGCGTTAAGATTTTTAACACCCCTTAACACTAAGTGGTGCTATTAGTTCCTAAAGCTGCACAATAAAAAAAAAGAATAACAGCAATAATTTGGTTTATTTAGCTCGTCATATGAACAAAAAAAAGTGCATGTTTATTTTTCCAAGTAATATTTTCACCATATTATTCATTTGCTACATTAATAAATGTCAGAGTTCCAAACTAAATATTTTCAGATTAAATATTTAGTTAGGAAGCTAGACATTTAGTTTCCTAACTAAATGTTAAAGTCTGAGCAAAATACATTTTTCAAAATAGATATTTAGCTCCAGATTAAATATTCATTTTGCTAACTAAATATTTACAAATAATTTAAATATTTAAACACTTAAATATTCATTTAACTTTCAAACTAAATATTTAGTTTTCAGACTAAAAATTTTTGCTCCAAATTGAATATTTATTTTGCTAATTAAATATTTTGTTAATTTAAGTAAAAAAAAAAAAAAAGTTACAGTTTAGCTTTTCAAGTGGTATCCCATATAAACTTTTTCACTTAAGTCAAATGTCAGAAAGTCTGTCAAGGAATCTTTTTATGAATGTCTGTCATTCTGTCTTGTTTTATCTTTTCGACGATGACCTCAGATGCCTCTTCTGGTTTTGGTAGGGTGAAAAGGAGAATGCCGATCTGCTTCTTGGTACTCACCTACATACACCGCCTTGTGTGCCAGCAGCTGCCTCAGCCCACCGGTGTTTGTGCCCGTTGCTCGGACCACTGCCAGGTAGCGGTCCAGACTGATGAACGCCAGGATGAGCACGCTGCCATACAGGTTGACGGTGTAGATCACGTGCACGCCGATGCAAGCGGCCCCTCCAAAACGCCAGTCATCCAAAGCTGCATCCACTGCCCAGAAGGGAAGCGCCAGAACAAAGAGGAGGTCGGCAGCAGAGAGATGGAGGCGATACCAGTCTGTCAGGCTGCACTTTGACCTGTAGGCATGGAGGGAATCTGGTCAATGCACTCATTTTATCGCTCAGTGCACCTGCTCCCGCTTTCCTGTCCTCTCTCACCTGCGCTGGCAGCCCAACACCACGACCACCAGACCGTTCCCGGTTATGCCCAGGACGAAGATTATGGCGTAGACCACGGGCAAGAAGACCCGATGAAGCTCGGCGGTCATCCCGTGCTCCACATTGCAAGACTCTTCCAGGTTCTCTCCGTCGTCCCAGAAGCCAGAACCAGAGCCTGTGTCGTTGAAGTCAAGGTAGACATGCTGAAGGCACACGATAAAAGATGAAGAAAGGTTCATTCCCAGATTTGTGAGAGCTCTCTGAAGGTTGTGGTGTGCAGCTGAGCCAAGCTTACCTCATAGTACGACATGATGGAGGCGGTCTCCCTTCTCATCAGAGTGAAGCCAAGACTTCCTTCTCAGGGTTTTTATAGCCGTGCTCGTGCTCCACCTCCAAACACCCCAGTGCATCTGTCTGCCGGCTTTTTTCCTGTTTTCGAGGTGTCAGGTGTTAATACTGGATCTATCACAGGATACCATGTGCGTGTCTGAATTGTTTTAGCCCCTGAGACCTCTGGCTTGTAATCATCAGGGTCAATTGGCAATAGGAAAGACCGCTGGTGAGAAGCAGACAAAATGTGTGTGTGTGTGTATTGCTGGGTTACATCAGGACAAGCTAATAGTGAACGTATACGTGCGTCACTGTCTTGCGCAATGCATGAAAGCATGTAGAAATGAACATGCATGAGAGGGAGAGAGATAGAGAGACCCCTGATGAAAAAATGGAGTGTTACATCCTGTGAGATGACTATCAGACTTCCTCTGGTCAGTTCTGGTAAACACCAGGCTGCAGGACCTGCTCTGATCTTTGCCAGTGAAGCATCACGACTGTGTCTCTGGCATCAGATTGTCACCTCTCCAGGAGAAAAGTGAAGGAGCGCTCTGATTTTAAGCTCTGACTTCATGAAGATGGACTGTGCCAACCGATTCACTTAAGGAGGAACAGTTCAATTGAAGGGAATTTAATCTAATTTGACATTTGTAAGTATAACACACTTAGCCACTTTTCCCATGACGTTTTGGTAGATACAGTCCTATCCAAAGAGCATTCACACACACAATCTAAATCATATCAAATTATTCTCTTTCCTCAAAATTCTACACACCAAAACCTCATTATGACAATGATTTTTGAGATTTTTGCTAATTTATTAAAAATAGAAAGCCAAGTAATCACATTTACGCAAGTATTCACAGCTGTTGCCTAAGACTTTGTTGATCCAGCTTGGACATCAATTACAGCCTCAGCATTTTTTTATATAATGCCTCCAGCTTAGTTCACCTATATGAGGCCAGTTTGGTCCATTCTTCTTCAGGCTGGATGGAAACGTCTGTCCAGGCATTTTCAGATCTCTCTAATGATGTTCAATTAATTAAGTTTGGACTCTGGGCTGGCTGGGCGCCTCCAGAACATTCCCAGAGTGGTTCTGAAGTCTTTGAGATCTCGGCCTTGTGCTTTGGGTCGTTGTCCTGCGGGACATTGAACCGTTTCCCCAGACTGAGGTGAAGATGGAGCAGGTTTTCATCCAGGATGTGTTCTGTACATCACTGCATTCGACTGGTCTACCAGTTCCCATAGCATGACAGTCGCATCACCATGCTTCACTGTAAGAATTGGTTTTCTCCAAACGCGATGCCTGGTATTCACACCAAAGAGTTGATTCTTTGTCTTATCGGTCCACTGACTTTTGTGTTGTTTTGTTTCTCCTGGTCAGAGAGTCCTTCAGGTGTTAAACTTTGTTAAACTTGAGACAATTCCTTTGATTTCATGGTTTGTGTTTGACCTGTGACCTGCACTGTTAACTGTGGGACCTCATCTGGACAGGAGTGCAAAAATAAAATCCAATCAACTGAACTTACCACAAGTTCACTCCGTCTTTTAGAAACATCTCAAGGGTGATCAGTGAAAACAGCTCAGTCTTGAACTTCACAAGCAAAGTGTTAATCAAAGGCTCAGAATACAAATGCAAATGTGTATTTGTTTTGGTTGTCTGTTTTTCTGTTGCCATAATGAGATATTAGTGAGCACAATTTTGAGGAAAGAGGTTAATTTAATAACATTTGGAATAAGGCTGTAACATAGCAAAATGTGGGAATAGTAAAGCATTGTGAATACTTTCTGAATGCTCTGTGTATCATCCAAGTATCTTCAGTCATTGTGGACGGTGATGCTGTGGTCAGGATGGATCTTTTAGACGTTCAAACGCTAATAAAAAAAATCACAGGCATTTTAAAGGACATCCCTTAAATGATTTGTCCAAAGCCACATCATGTCTTTAAACGGCTTATTTGAATGAAGGACTGCATTCCTATCTCCCATCTGCATCTGATGTAGACCCAAGTGTCTCTGCAGACACATTTCCTGCCTCTGCTTTGACTGGAAATCTCCATCCTCTAACAATTCACTTAACCCATAAGTAAACAGTGAGCCTACTCCAAAATAAACTTTAAGAAAACTGTCACAAGCGTTCCCCCCCGGCTTCTTATCTTTCTCACTTTCCCCCCACCCTTCCTCAATGTTCTCTGCTATCAGCACCGAAAAATCTCCCAAAACACACAATCGCTTGGCTGTTTGGGGAAAACATGCAAATGAATGAAAAATATACATTTTTGATACTACTTCTTTTTTCAGAAAAACTGCTTTTTGCAGATAAACTCGTGAATTCCCCTAATGTGGGACAATAAAGGATATTTCTATTTTTCGGAACATCTTATTGATTTTTTTTTTTTTTGTGGCCATCACAACAACTGGAGAAGTGGGCAAAGTCTCCAAAAAATAATTGCAGTTTTCTTTCAACACAACGAATTACTTGTTACCTGTTAGTGAGACAAAGAATTAAACTTATCAGTATTTGGGAGGTGGCGCCACCTAGTGGACCGAAATGCTGGTAGCAAGACTACTTTTTGATGTGATTTTAAAAAAAAAAGAAAAAAAGAAAGCTTAGTAAAAAAAATTTTGAATTATTGCAATTCTGCAATAATACGGTTGTAATGCAATATGTTGAATCTAATAGCATTAGGAAAATAGTATCATTGAGAAGCAGTTAATTGTGAAACTTATGAAAGTTGAGGTTTATGTTACATCTGGTGTAACACTAACATAGCATTTCAGAAAATACAATAAAAAAAAACCATGATGGTAATGTGATGGTTATGATAGTTTTTTTAAAATGTTCAAATAAAATAAGAAAAGCTGTAGCCTGCATGTCCTAAAAAAGGCAAAGGTAGATATAAAAAATTATTTAAAAAAAAAAAAAGGTTAAATAAAAAGACAAAAAAAACTGTGACAAAGTCTGACCAAGATTCACGAAACACAAAATCTCCATTCCTCCAAAATAAAGAGATGATACAAAATATTGACAAAGTGTCAATATTTATACCATCAATTGTTTCTTAAACTTCTAGGTTTGCAGAAAGAGCCTCTGCTCTTGAGGCGACTGGAACCTGCGGAGATTATGAAGGATTCTTCATAAAAATCAAGAAAATTACCATTGTTTTTTCACCCCCAACTGAACAAATGTGCTCAAATTAGTAATAAAAGATTAATCTAAATAAAGGCTTTTTAAATATCTTTATCAAGGGTGGCAATAAATGTGGGAGGTGTTGCACTACAGAAACAGATGCAAAAGATAAATTGGTAAAAATGTTTAGATAAACTGGTAAAAATGTTTAAATACATTTATTCATAGTTAAGTTGCATTGGAATTTCAATTCATTTTTAGCAAAAAACCCCCAAACAAACAAGAAATAGATGATCGTGAAAGTTTATGGAACTGCAACAATACTTTAAGGAAAACAAATCAAACAGAATTAGAGTAGCAAACTCAAACAACACTTCAAAAAATAATCAGAGCCTCTCTGCTTGGACGCCTCCTTGTTGTTAGGATGTTTCTCTGATGATCATGCTGCTGTTCCCCCGCAGCTGAACGAGAAGATCTCTGAACTCGCACGTCTTCTTCGGTGCTCTCCTCGCGGCTCGGGCTGCCGCTGATGCTGGGGCCTTCGATGACGGAACGAGTTCAGTCACGCAGTTCTTAGAACAACCCTCCGTTTCTGGACTTATCTGATCTCTGGGGTGGCTGCCGCTGATAAAACTCCTGCTCGGGTGGTCGACCGTGCCTTTTGTATTTGAGTGCTGGTGCAGACTGTTGTTTTGGAGACGCTGCTGCTTAGCAACATGGGAACCTTGAGATCTACCCCTCCTCCTCTTTTTCTTCTTCTGATTTTCTGCCATGGAATTGGCCCGTCTCAGGTTCCTGGCACGGACGGAATACCACATAAGAAGCTGTTTTATATGACGGCGTGTAGTTGCTACGTATATCTAAAAAACCAAACATTTCTGAGCTTGAAAAGTCTAAAATGTTCAACTTTTGATAATTCTTCCATGCTTTTTTAAAGAAAATTTCTGAGGTTTTTTTTTCTAGCAAATTAATTTTTTTTTTTAACATTTTCCTTGTTCTTTCTAGAATTGTTTTAGGGCAAAAATGTACTCTTCCTTTTATCCCTCTACATACAATGACCCTAATTCGTCATTGTTGTTTTACATGACAAATGACAAAACTGAAAAAAAGTATAAGCACACAGTTTACCTCTTGAGGAAAATGTGGGGCCTCGAACAGGGTGAGGATTGCTCTCCTCGTCTCATAACGACCCAATCATCCAGTCGAATGTGACTTAACTTCCTGTCAGCACACAGGCACTATAAGCATGCAAGTGAACAGCAGCAGCTGTTATTAAACACACCTTCAGGTATCTTACTGTCTGGCATCAGGTTGTCCTTTAGGCTTCCATCTTTTCATCAGAACCCATTGGTCACAGGTCAGAGACTTGGGATCTGAAAGACAAACCAGACCGTAAGAGTCCGTGTGAGATGGGGGATTCGATATGTCTTATTTCAGCGGCTTTCTTTAAAAGTTTATGGTGAATAAGAGCTATTTTGTGAATAAATGTACAATAAAGAGGATGAGGTGAACCATGACCATAACTATTCAGACAAATAACGGTGTACACTAGGGCTGAAACGATTAATCGTGATTAATTTATCATTGTAATAATTGTCAACTAATTTAGTAATAAATTAAATCGCTTACTGGACTACAGAGACTCAGAAAAAGGCCAGTTACTGAAAGAACAACACATTCAAGCAATAATTAAGCCAGAACTGCACAATATACATGTACATTTTGCACTTAAGATAAAAATACCTGTCTGTAAATATGTGGCAGTGTTAGCTTCACCTGGTTCAAAGTCACTAGAGGAATGCTTTGTTTAATTTTAATTTAAAGAAATTGGTTTATTTGTTTATTTTCATCTTTTGATTTATTTCTAATATTGTGTAAAAAAAAAAAAAAAAAAAAAAGGCATGTGATTAAATTAAAAAACTTTAGAATGTGCCAACTTTTTAAAATCAGATTAATTGCCAGCAAAATTAATATAGTTAATCAATTACTAAAATAATTGTTAAATGCAGCCCTACTGAATAGGCACAACGTTATGACCAATACTGATTATCTTTTCGACCTGGAAATTAATTTATTAGAAAAAAAGCAATTGGACGAGCATGAAGATGTGAGCCAGTCTGTCGAGACAACCTGATGCATTGTGGGAAGAGTGTAAGGAGGCAGCGGCAGCATGACGCTTTGGGGGATGTTGTTCTGCTTGGAGATGTTTTTTTCCAGCAGTTATTGGAGATTATGAATGAACGAATATACTTTATTAATCCTCAGAGGGGAAATTCACATTTCAGCAAATAATTATGATTATGTAAATCATGTCACGGAGACAGTTTCCCTCCCTAATATCAGGAAACGCTTCTCTAATCTAATCAAAGATAAAGTATTAAACATACTTTTCATTAAGCCCACATTTCTGTATTGAAAATTTTATTTATCTCGTTGATCTGGTGTAATATTCAAATGTTAAATGTCACGTTTTCACTAACTGTAAGCAGATAATCATAAAAACCGCTCAAAAAATCTGCAGCAGGTTTAGAGTCCCTATATTTTAAACCATTAATGCATTCCTATTTTCTCATCCACAACTTTTTACACCATATTTTACATTTTAATTTCTCTCAGCATAGGACTTGCATGAATAAACTAACCGTTATCTAGAAGTTTGCTTCTGATCGGCGTCTTCGACCTTTTAGCCTTCTTGTAGAGATTGTGGCAAGCCGAGCAAACATCACTGTAAAACTCGTCTCTGTAATCATAGCACAGAGTGGACGGACCGGAAACTATGCTGCTGTTGCTGCTTTCAGAGCCACTTTCATCTTTCGACTTATCCAGTCCATAACTGAGCATGCCAACAGTCTCCCACGCGGCCCCTTCCTTGGCAAAAGGATTACTGGTGATGAGGTCTATCATGTCACTTTCCTCGCTCTCATCTGCATGGGTCTCCTCCAGCCGCGGCCTTCCTCTCTGGCTCCTATGGCGAGGCCGAGCGACATCTTCGTCTGATGCAGGACTTTTCTGGGGGAACTTTAGTCTGGACGATCGTCGGAGAGACATGGGCGTTGTCCAGTTCAGGGTGTACTCAAATGACCTGTGAAAGAGCAACATCGACTAATCACAAGGGTCCATGTTACGCTGTTCCCTGTGAATGAGCAATCAAAAGTAAGGACTTTTATGTGTTTACTTTCAAAATCCTATCAGCTTACCTGTAATATGCGACTTTTATGGACAGTGAGTGAGAGACATCAAAGTCAGTTGTTTCATACCTGCAATATTTGGAGACAAAAAATAATAACAATCATGACAGATATAGAAATATTACAGCTGCAGATTAGCTAAAACATGGTCTTTCTTTCCCTTATTGCTGACATCACATCAATAATAGGCAACCTGTGAAATTTAGTTTTCAGAGAAGATCAATATTTTCTTGACTTAATATTTACTCTTGATATGTTATGATACTGAATGAAAAATAAAATTCACAACCTGCAACGTTTAAGTTACATCAGATTTTAGGATACATTTTTGTCAGGTAAATGTATTGTAATCCAATGAACCACTAACAGGGGGATCATGGTTAAAAACAGCAGCTAAACAGTATAAAGTTAACTTATATTATAAAACGACGAAAAACAAAACGACAAAAGCTAAGCGAGGCTTGCAAAGACCCGTGTCTTGATCGAAAAAGTTCAGCTGCTGGCGAAAATTAACACTTTTGTTCAGCTAACGTTTGAACCGAGGGGGAAAGCAAGCTAGGCTAAAAACAAACAGAACGTCCAAAGCGCCCAGTTCGCCGCTCTCGACTGAACCGTGTTCAGATTTTAAACTCACGTCGGCTCACTCCCCTCACAGTTTTCATCTTCAGACATGCTCCTAGCTGCTTCATTCATCTGCTAAAGCTAGAGGAAGATAACCGCGCTTACAAATTGGCTCGCGCTGGGATGCGCAGCTCTCGGACGTCATCTACTAGGAGTCGGAGGAAAGGAGCGCGAGGCGGTGCAAGGAACTCCGATGAGCCAATCACGAGCCAGCACTTCCATTCAGACTTCCTCTACGGCAGAGAAGAATTACATTACAACGCCACCTGCTGGCCGTGAGCTAGAGCGGTGAAGTAATTTCATATTTTTAAGAAGGATTTAAGGATTTTAAACA
The DNA here is from genome assembly GCA_903067065.1 of Brachyrhaphis terrabensis. Taxonomy (NCBI): domain Eukaryota; kingdom Metazoa; phylum Chordata; class Actinopteri; order Cyprinodontiformes; family Poeciliidae; genus Brachyrhaphis; species Brachyrhaphis terrabensis. The sequence goes on along the minus strand of CAEGAG010084851.1, from coordinate 16,850 downwards.
TATTTCTCTGCTCCTAACTGGGTCATTGTTTTTTTAAGCTATCTTATATTTCACATTCGTCACATTTCTGTATCTACCTATATTGCATGACACCAAAATATAGATTATTCTATAATAAGTCTATTCTAATATTAGACATTTAAGTTTTCTTCTGTCAAGTCGACTTTCCCCCCTACTCGTTCAAAATTCAAAGTTCTTCAATAATTGTCCTACATTGGTAGTAGTTGTAGTAGCTGTATACTGGTTTTGTAAATGATCAATAGAATAATTAATTGACTACACAATATAGGCAAATATAGCATTAGATCATGTTTTTCCTTGTATCCTTGGAAGTGTTTTTTGTGTGTACATCTTTACTAAATAGTCACTGACAAGGCTAGAAACTCAAAGAAGAGTGACTAAATAGAACTGAGCAACTAATGTGCAATCTTCTGATTTCCTTCTCAACTGAACATATATAACTAAACATCTAGATTTCAAAATTTGTTGAAATGGCAGCAAAAACTAAGTTTTACATAAGAAGTTCAGTATCTAACACAGAACCAGGTGGTACAAGTCAACCTTTAGTCAGTAGTATTTATCTGATAGAAATATCTATTACTCTATTTATTAAAGTATCAACAAAACGTCTCACAGTACTACAGTAATTCTCTAAAAATCCATTTCTCTACAATGTATTGTAGTTATTTTTACTGTAACATTATCAAAAGTGTGCAAAAACCCATCCATCCATCCATCCATCCATTTTCTGCTCACCCTTGTCCCTACTGGGGTCGGGAGTTGCTGGTGCCTCTCTCCAGCTGCGTTCCGGGCGAGAGGCGGGGTTCACCCTGGACAGGTCGCCAGTCTGTCGCAGGTGTGCAAAAACAACATTTATAATTACATTTGCTAAATGAAAAACTAAAATCAACATTTTGAAGATCTTTCAGTCGTTCACAGATTTCTATATATAAATAAATTTGCACTTTGAAGATTTGATCTCACACCTAGATCCTATCAACATAGAAACAAAATTAAAGTTGGGGAAAATTGCTGAGGTTGCTCTTTCAAATGGTCACCAGCATGTTTATTTCACAACATGCTGTATCACAATGAGAGGGAAGGCTGGCTTGGCCCAGTATCAATGGTGCAAATTCCACAACTTTCTCCCGACTGAGATTACTGAAGTTTGTGTAAACACTCGTGAACCCCGTTGTTGACGCCCACTGAACCTTACCTCAGTTCTTTGGCTGAGGAAACATCAGCAACAGGAGAAATGTAGTCACTTAGTAACTAAAGCCTAAAGAACCAACACTCTGACCTCTGACTAGAGTAAACTGAGATAATTGCTATTCTTTTGTTAAGGACTTTGAACACATGTAACTGTAATTCCTAGGGGAGTTCCAGCAGGAAGAGGAGCAAAGGGCTTGAAAAGTTCACACTTGTTTGGAGGTGAACTTTTCAAAGGAGAGCATAGAAGGGTTTTAAGGTAAATCTTTTTATTGTTTTTCTTTTTTTCATTGGCAATACACGAAGAAGGAAGGACGAGGAATGAGGAAAGCGTATTTTTTGGTATTATTCCTCCTTAGCATGGCTGTAGAGGGAAGAGGTGCTGCAGGGAAAGTAAAGGACCCTGCAGAGACTCCCAAGCTTGTCAAGACCAGCAAACTCAAAGAAACCGACACCATCCCTGCAAAAAGCGGCTCTTCTTCAGGATTTCTAGGTAACCTGCTGGTGGTGCCTATGGATGGGAGTCACTGGGTGGGCATAAAAGCCATCGCACAAGAAATGGGTCGGCGTGGACATAGGGTCACTGTGGTGATTCCGGAGCTCAGCATACGGATGGGTCCAGGAAAATACTATGATACAATCACCTATCCTGTTCCCTACGGCCAGGACTACATGGATTTTGTGATGACCTCACACAAGGACATCTTGGAGAAGTCGGCACAGCCTTTAATGGAGAAGATAAAGAAGCGATTCAGTCAGATCCAGAAAATTATAAACTTTCTTCACACCACAGCAGAGAGTCTTCTGTTCAACGCCAGCCTCATTTCTCATCTGGCACAGCAGGTGGGTGAATATACAACACAGGGAGAGATTTTTAGATTACTGTGGAAAAAATTACTTTAACACGAGTCTGGATGAGAAGAAATAAGAAATTTCTTAAAACCTTGCAAGGTGAGAACAGAAATACAGAGACAAAGGAGTCTGTCAAGTCTGCTCTGACCAACAGTGGATCTGGCCTCCTTTTATAAGTTCTGGTCAGAGAAGAGAGACTTGATTGGACTAGAGGTGTGACTCGCTGATTGTTATGTACCAGAGATTCTGTGGAGCCCAGCACAGATGGTCTTGCCATTTGTCTATTGTTAAGGAGACAAATGGCTAAAGAGGGTAGATAAGTTCTATGTTGGGGAAGTAACACTAGATAGTCTCCAAGGAGCTCTCCCCTGCTGTTATATGACACTGCAGAGCAGCTTGACAAATCTCATAAGACTATGTAGAAATACCTAAAGCAGAAGAGGGGTGATGAGCACATTATAAAATTTTCCATTTCAATTGTACCCAAAAAATATGGTTTTTGCTTAAGTTTTATCTGGTATGTTGCCTGAACTACACTCTGAAAATACATTGTAGATACATGAGAACAAAGATTTTAAAGGAATATTTCCGTATTGTTGCTTGGGATTCCTTGTTTTCATGGTGGTAAATTTTTTAGGCATTTCCTAAAAGAATGAATATCAGCATACAACACCCCAAAACTTATTGCCGTATCAATTGATTGTGTCTCAGATGCCTTGGCAACCACAAACTTCAATGTATTTCATGTGAAAATCCAACACAAAGTACTGAGTATTTTTCTCCTCTCCTTCTGTCTCAATTCCTTCATAGAATTTCGATGCAGTCCTGACTGACCCGATGGTCCCAACGGGCTTGATAATTGCTCACAAATTAGGTAAATTACCGCTCTTTGGATTATGTGGTGGGTTTGTTCTTCCATGCAATGGATCCACCACAAGAAAAACTGCATTCCTCATGAAACGCCACTTTAACTAACATGAAATCACAAAACTACAAGCCATCATAAAGAGGTAGCCGAGGATTCTAACAAGCACCTAAACTTTTTGAATGCAAGTCATGGTTCAATCACTTTAAAAAACAATCCCAAATAACCCTCCATCTTTCTCTGTGTACCTAATGAAAGTAAATTATTTTCTTCATACTTAATGGATTAGATTACTTAAATCAGAATATTATGTAAAGGTCCATTGGTTTCAGTCACCAAGTGAAACACAATATATAGATGAGTTAAATAAAAACCTCATGTTTTAGCTCCTTTATCTCTCTTAAGCATGATGATTTTCTGCTATCAGCTAATAAAAACACAACATTTAAGATTAGAATATTACTTCAGTCCAAAAAACAATGTCAAAAACATAAATGTAGGCTTAATGAAAAGTGTGTTTAAAACCTGCTTAAAAGTTATTTTCAAAAGATACTCTTTAAAATCTGTACTTTAATCTCTAATATTGTAAATATTATTATTATTAGTATTATTTAATTTCCCTTAGGGATCAATAAAGTATTGAATTGAAATAGTGCCATTTTTTTCTGTGAGCCGCCACAGGGAGTAGTTTATGAACTGTGTGTATCCTCTCATCAGTCTGTGCCAAATCACTTCCAGGTATCCCCACCATTAACTTACTGCGGGGGGCTCCCTGCTCTCTGGATATGAAGGCTTCAGGCTGTCCCTCCCCACCTTCCTTTGTGCCTCGATTCTTCACCGGATTCACAGACAGGATGAACTTTAAGGAGCGAGTCATCAACACTTTAGTGAGTACAGCGAATGGAAAATAAAAGATGGCTCCTCCAGCTTTGAATCAAAATGTTTAGTATAAGCAAAAAACGACCTCCAAATTTAAGCTAACACTGTGTAGTTTTGCAATGTTTGGACACAATTTCATAATTGACAAAAATATACCCGTTGAAAAGTTTTGTGTCAACTCTGTGTGATCAAAAAAAAAAAAATCAAAAAAAAAAACATTTTCATTTTCATTTTATGATGCCAGGGTTTGTACACCATAGCCATTGTCCTGCTTCGTTTCTGACCCACAGGTGGCCTTAGTGGAGCCGATGTTTTGCCGGCTGATCTACTGGCACTTTGACCAAATAGCCTATGACTTCCTGGAAGAGAAGGTGAGCGTGGCAGAGCTTTTTGCTGAGTCCGCTATCTGGCTGCTCAGGTAGGATGTTACAAGATAATTTTTCTATCTTATTTTTTCCACTACTTTGTTTTCATCATCACAACTACTATGGTTGCGATGGTATAGGGGGACACAGATGCCCTGGTGTTGAGCATCTGTCTACACCAGGTGGTCTATCCTTCATTCTCCACTCCACATCTGTAACATCTCTACTATCATTAGCTTACGTCATACCAATGTTATTACTGCAGTTGATTTTAATCTTACAGGAGTAGCAAACTAAAAAATATATTTTGAAATGCAGATTGGTATTTAAGTGTGCCATATTATTTTAACTATTTGAAAGTAACATCAGCTAATGAACACCAAATTTACAGTCAACAAGTTTAATATCTTATATTTCTCTAACAGTGGCAGCAGCCAACAACAGGAAGAGATTAATCTATGTCTTGTGTAACAACTAAAAACAATATATAGAAATTGTTCTTTCATGTTTAACAGCAATTAATGTCTATCTTTCAATGTTATTTTAAATATCATGTTAGCTTGTTGCTCTTGGGGTCCCTCTGGTGGTGTTGAGGCCATAAGCGCAGCTGCTTAACTTGCATTATCCCTTGGGCCGGTCCTGCTACAAACTTCCTATCACAGAACCTGACTTTAGGACTTTTACCTCATAAAAATCTGGACGTCTCCTTTCGTCTTATTAGAGCTCACAGCATTAATTTCTTCAGAAAACAACAATAAAACTTTGTTTGACCTGAAATACATAAGGTCATCCTTCCCTGAGGCCTCAAGACTTAGACAACAATGAAGACGTGTGTTAAGTTAGAATTCTAGAATGTTCTTGTGATTCTATTCACACAAGGATTGACTTTACACTGGAGTTTCCCCGTCCTCTCATGCCTAACGTTGTCCTGGTCGGTGGGATCAATTGTGAAGTGAGGAACCCTCTTCCTGAAGTGAGACATTTTTTTACCAAATCTCTAACTTTTTCAGACATTCCTCCTTAACGCCTCGGGCTGAGAAGAAACGTTAAGAAGCTCTGATGTGTGTGTTTTCAGGATTTGGCGTCATGGTTATTAGGCGAGCATGGGTTCGTGGTGTTCACTCTGGGCACCATGATTTCAGAGCTGCCAGATGACATCACTTCTACCTTCCTGGATGCCTTCAGCCAGATTCCTCAGAAGGTACAGGGACAAAAGTGGATAACAATATAAATCCATCCAGTGCCTTGTAAAACCATTCATGCTCCTTAAATATGCTTGTATTTTGTCACATTGTAATTTAAAGAGCCAGACCAACACAAAATGCAAAACTGTGAAGTAGATGGAAAAAGAAACATGATTTGCATTACAAATACTTTACAATGATCTATTTGAGTCCAACTCAGTGTAATTTAATACTAGCTGTTCTCTGGTCCGAAAAGAACAAGTTGTACTGGAAAGCAAATGCATGCCACACTTTTCAGAATTTTCCTTTCATTTCAGAATCATGCAATTCTGATTTTGAAAACGGTCAGTAGGTGTGAATATTTCTGCATGTAATCTCAAGGTTTCCAAACTAAAAGCTCTATTAACACTTTTGATAGGTGATATGGAGGTACACTGGCAAGGTTCCAGACAGAATCCCACACAACGTGAAGATGATGAAATGGGTGCCTCAGAATGACCTGTTAGGTAGTAAATCTATCTAAAACATCTGGAAGGACGACATATTACTGCTCAGGCATATAAAACATCTAATTTCATAAATAATTTGATCTTTTCCAAGCTCATCCTGGAGTTCGAGCTTTCATCACTCACGCCGGCTCACACGGGATATTTGAGGGCTTGTGTCACGCCGTTCCCATGGTGATGGTGCCGCTGAACGCAGAGCAGCCCGACAACGCACAGAAGATAGAGAACAGAGGAGCCGGTGTCGTGCTGGATATCACCGCTCTCACCACGGAAACCCTGCTGCAGGGGCTGAACAAGGTCATCAATGACGCCAGGTAGGAGGCGGCACAGATAAAACATTCCTCACCTCAGCTGTGAGTTCAACCTGTTCCATCCCTCTGTGTGCGCTCAGGTACAAGGAGAACATCGGGAAGCTTTCAGCTCTTCATAACGACCGGCCGATCGACCCTCTGGATCTGTCAGTGTTCTGGACTGAATTTGTGATGCAACATAAAGGAGCGAAACACCTTAGACCTGCTTTCCATGACCTGTACTGGTTCCAGTACCACAGCCTGGACGTCATGGTCGTACTAGCTACCGTGCTGTTGGTTTTTGTGGCACTGACATTTAAATGTCTGAAGCTCTGCCTCAGGAAACTGAGCAGGAAGAAGAAACAAGAGTAGGTGGAGTTGCAAATTCTCCGTTTCCATCCTTATCAGTGTGGGGAAAGGGGGAGTTTTAAAGTCGTGGTAAAATCCTGATTATAAACACCGTAAAGAATCAAAATGAATCCATGCAGGTGATCAAAAGAAGCTTTATTAAACTGAAAATACAGAATATCATAAGATCAAATTACATAATGCTGGCTCCAGGGAGGAGAATCAGTGTCCTCCTTTCTTTGGAGGAAACATGGTGTACTCTATTGCCAGAGCGACAGTGAACGCAGCGAAGCCCCATTTAAATCCTCGGAACAGAACTTCCGACAGAGTGACCGCGCGTGCGAATCCGCCTGAATACCTCCATGCCTCGTTGCTGCAGGCGGACAGAGACAGAGGGGAGAAGACAGTCAGACATCACCTTGGATACGAACAACCTTGTTAAAATGGCAGATTTATCCATCATAAAAATCAGACTTTGATAAATTGATTGGAAACTCTGCCCATATTACAGGTCAACTGTAATATATAAAATTAATTTAAGGCCTTTATTCATAAACATGAATTTAAGACTTTCTAAGGATGCACAGACACCCTGTTATTTCTGTTTAATCAGAGTCAAAGCAGTCAATGGCAGATGTAAATACAAGACAACTTAATACTGAAACTGAATCAAAAGTCGCCTTAAAATATTAGTTTAAAGGTTCACTGGGCTGTTGAAACTCGTTATTTTTCATATTTGTTGCTTTAGTTGTTGAACCGTAATTAATTTACTTACTTCCCTCAGATATTTGTACATGTGTGTAAAAACACTGACCGTGCCCAGGGGTCTTTGAGGCCCCTGGCTGCCAGTCGCTGCTGCGTGAACTCCAGCGGGGTTCCTTCCACCTTCCACTGCCGCCAGTCCGGCATGGACATCTTGCTGTGGCCGTGATCACCTCCCATGCTGAAAGCAATAATGTTTCTGAATCCTGATCTTGTTGGTGCTTCAAATGCTCTTTGTGTTTTCTTTTCATAAAATAAATAAAATCTGCGGTTTTACAACTCACTGTAACTAAGATAAATAATGAGGACAAGGAGAAGAAAGCTCCACAGACATGGTTAAAATGCTAGGTTTAAACATGTTTTGTGCTCTTCTATGACTGCAGCTGTATAACTTTCACAAATTTCATTATGTTCATTAGAAACTCTCAGTATGGTGACGTTCATCCAAGACATAATTTATGAAGATGCCTTTTACGCTTTTTAATCTGTTTTAGTGAAGCTTGAAATGTACGTCAATAAAACTAATTAAATTACAGTTTGAATTATTTTTCCTTTCCACTTAATTATGTGTTTTATTATACCAGTGTTAATCTGGCCATATTATTGATGCTACAGGTTTTTAGCAGAAAAGTTGAAAAGAGGCCATTTAAATGTGATACAACATGAACCATAACTGTAATATATGAAAGTACAACGATGTCAGCATACTACACACTTATTTACGCTAATATCTCTTTCTTTAGATAACATAATAGCTGGACTCTGATAGAAGTCGGTGTTTTCTCAGCTAGCACGCTAGCTAGATTGGTCTATGATATTACAAATTCACTCCGAGTCCTGTTTTAGCTCACTGCTTCGTTTGCGATAATAATGTGGAACCAGAATCCGAGATACGGCAACAGAAAACTCTGTATAATGTCAAGCTTAAAAACGATAAATAGGTGTACCTGAACGGTTTGTTGTGACCTTTGCTGCTGAAGTGAAGACTGCGACAATCAGCGACACTTGACGGCAGAATTACGGCGAAGTGTTGGGGACAAAAGACCAACGTTTTCATGAAGTGCGAGCATAAGTATAACGTAATATGTGATTAGATTTACATATATTTACTGGAATAATAAATACTTTGCTTATGAAAAATAAATTTGACCTTCATTAGAGTATACTCCTCCAAAAATATATCGATGTTACTTGGTTACCAACGTTGCATCTCTACAGAGACTTATGTCCACATAAGTCTCACTATATCACTATTCTTGTTTAGGATAAAATGAGAAGTAAAATTCTTACGATTCATGATTTAACATATAAATATAGATTTTGCTGTATTCTGTGACTATATTACATATTTAAAATCCCTCTATATAGTTAACTTTCGCTACCATGTGTGAATATACCATAACAATCCAACTAAAATGAAATTTATATAATTGATGGATGTACGGATACAGATTAGAAAACTGAATAAGCAAGTAAATCAGGAAATTACATATTTCCTACCTCTTCCCATACTTATCTAGACCATAAAAATACAAAAAATACTTACCGTACATTACAGATTACATTACTAATTTTTAGTCTCAGGTAAAAGTGCAGCCTACCCATATTTTATTGTTTACATTTTTCAATCTCTTAGTGTTCAGCACTTTTTAAGTGACTAAACTTCCATTTGTAAAGCACTTGTGTGTTAAGTAAAATGAAGCATGGTATTACCTTTAAAATAACTGAAAATGGTAATTAAAACATTTTAAGCACATTTCAAATCTTAATACTATATCTTTCCCAACAAAAAATTACACTCATGTTGCTACTTAATTATATACAAATTTGCACACAATTTTCACATTCCACATATATACATTAGGTTCGATCCTTAAGGGTCTGGTGTTTTACCACTGTGGCTGTACTTCTGTGGTAAATGCCATCTAAACATTTGCTGGTTGCATGTTCTACAATGTATTAAAGTTTGCTTTGTGTCTTGAGCAGTTCCTTCAGAGCGTCCAGGTTTTCCCCCTGTGGAGCTTCAGGCCACGAGCTGTGCTCTGCACAACAAACACACAGAAACAATCAGCTCACTATAATGTGCATCGTATAAAAACAATCTTAGAAGGTTGACAATCTAAGTGTGGCTGTGCTAACGAGCTGCACATACCAGGTATCTCCCACAGGGAGTGATAAAGGCTCTGTCCTGCATCCACTCTCAGGGTAGCCCCAGAGATGTACGAGGCACCAGGAGACAGCAGGAAACATACAGCAGAGGAGATCTGAGCGAAGAAAAGTGGAGTTTTGTGGCTTTAAAGGTCATATAATTAAATATTTCTGCACATTAATTTAAATACATTGTAGCATGGGTGTTTTTATAACATGAGTTATAATACAAGCATCTGGGATGATAAAGATTTCTGTCTTCAATTAGTAGTTTTATTGGACTATTTGTGTATTCCAACACAATCTTTGATACATGTCTTTATCCTAAGCAATATATTTAGATATTTTAAAAAGTACACACCTCTTCTGGCACTCCTAGTCTCTTTGCAGGGCTGAATGGGACGGACATCTTGAAGAGGTGAGGTCCAAGCTCCTTATAGTTCTCCATCGCAGTTTTGGAGAAGATTGTTCCCTTAAACCAAACAAATACCCCAGTTACTGCATCACAAAAACATAGACTCTGATCATCTCGTAGCTTCACGTACAGGTGCCACAGCGTTGACTCGGACTCCCGAGGATGCCCACTCGACGGCCATCGTCTTGGTTAGGTTATCCACAGCTGACCTCGCTGCTCCTGTGTGCCTGTCAGCGAGAGGCAACGGCAGGACGTAACAGGAAGTGTGCAGAAACTTTTCACATCGTTTGTCAGTTTGTTGGTGAACGTGTCTTACGCCATGCCTGGGAAGCCTTTCCACATGTCAGCGATGATGTTGACGATCACTCCTCCATGCTGCTTCATCCAGGCTGTGTAGACTGAGAGAAAGGACATGGGGTGGTCATGTAGAGAACTCAGTGTCTTGACACAAGTATTTGTATGTCTTGAACTTTTTCACAATAAAACAAATCTTTGTCATGCCTGTCAGACTTCAAAAATCTATAATTATTCATCTACTTTGCTACAATTGCATTCTATCATGGTCTGTCACATTAAGAGCCAAATAAATCGGGATAAATTGATTTTATAAATAATCGTCAACTAATTTAGTAAACAATCAAATGTTAAATGGAGTATAAAAACTATAAAAAAGAGCAAGATTAAACTAAAACTGTACAAAAAACATACAAATTTTGCATTTAAGATAAAAAAAAAATAAAAAATTCTGCTTTGTCTAAATGTACTACATAGAACTCTTCAAGTGACATAGTTTTCTTCACCTGGTTCAAATTCTATACATAAAACAAAAATCTCATATTACGCACCTTTTGCTAACCAATTATTAATCAGGTAATCCAAAAAATAACCAACTGGAACTGATTTATTTGTTTATTTGCATTTGGATTTCTAATATTGTATAAAAATGACTTAAGTGTTGAGATGAAACATCTGCAAAATGTAAAATTTAATTTTGTCTGATTAGTCTGATAATTGCAGCTAGGGGTGCACCAATTGCAGTTTTCTGGACAATCGCCAATTACAGATCTTTAAAAAGCCTGACCTGTGATTCCGATTTTGACCGATACTGATTTTTTTTTTGTCTCGAATCTTGCTAAATATAGACAGAAAGTCGATTAGTTGGCAACCTGAGGTGCCTATTGACAACTGCAAACTTGCAGACATTATCCTGTGGACAGCATTGTCAATCGAACCTCTCTCATGGGAGAGTAAAAGAGGACACTGGCTAATTTGTAGACCTTTCCCGAGGTAGATAAAATTGGTGTTTAAGATCATTTTCAAATGTAAGTATCGGCTGATCAGCGATCTTCCAAAATTAAGGAAATCAAGCCGATTCATCAGTGCACCCCAATGACATACAATCCCAATAACATTTACCCTGTAGGTGCCTGACTTGAACTCACCCTCCTTGCAGCAGTAAAAGGTTCCAGTCAGGTTGGTGTCTATCACAGCCTTCCAGCCTTTGGAGGCTATGTTCTCCACCGGGCTGCTGAACTGACCCCCTCCGTTGTTCACCAGGTAGTCTATCCTACCATACCGCTTCAGCACCGAAGACACAAGAGCCTTCACCTGTCACAGAAAACAGCAAGATGCAACAGTCCAGTTAAAGCAGTCACTCCTGCTGCTAAGCAGATGAGCATGCAAAGAGGTCTGAACATGTTCCCTCGCCTCATCCTCACTGCGGATGTTACAGGGAACCGTGGTGACACTAGCAGGACTGTTGGGGGGGATCTTCTGCCTCATCTCCTGAGCCGCTGTCTCCAGCCTCTCTGCCTTCCTGCTGGAGATCACCACGCTGCAGCCTGTAAACAGAGCAGCAGCAGGAGGTCAGAGGGGTCATGATGATATGAAGCTGAGTTACTGCGAGGTAATGACAAGTCCTTATGTTTATGTAAATATGCCTCTGAATCTAAAATTAATTTGCTCTTCTTCTGTTAAATGTGACTGTAAAACAAACGTTGTAAGGTGTTACGTAACAACGTCACTGCATGTGCGAACTTAAGACTGACAGGGTACATTCAAGGTTAATTATTACCTAAAAACATGCATCTGTAGTGTAGTTTAATTTTAGGTGGACGCCAGATAGGTATTGAAACAAGAAAATTAACTTTTTTTTTTTTAAACAGAACTAGTCTCACCCAGCTCCAGCAGCTCCGCAGAGATGGCTTTACCGATCCCGGTTCCTCCGCCGGTCACTATCGCTACTTTGTGGTTGAACAAGCCCTGTCGGAAAACACTGGAGGCCGCCATGCTGGTTTCTACTTGGAGTCAGCCGGAGTGACAGCTCTTACCCGAGTGACAGCGCCCCCATCCGGACACACTCCGCAACCGTCCATTTCGTTATGAAGACATTTATGGCTTGGGATGAACTTTTCAAAGGGTTTTAAACTGAATTAACATTATTTTTTCATACTAAATGAAGCACAGCAAGCTAATAGTGTCACGATTTAAATATTGTTTTGAAAGCAGTTCACCAAAGTGTGTGAAGGAGTAAAATAGCACAATTAACATTTTCCCAACATCAGAATCGGTCAATCTGACAGACCTGCTGGTCAGTTGAAGAAGAAAAACAGGGTGAGATCACTAAAAAGTGAATTTCACTAGGATGTTTTAGGGTTAACTTGCCCTGACAGATTTCACTAACACTGATCTTTCCCACAAACATCAAATTAGTTAAATTTCTCTTCAGTATACTGCTGATCGATCCCTCCAAACTTTATCATATAAAAAAACAATTCCCTACACTGGAAACCTGCAGAATCTAACTTTTAAAGAAATTATTTTTTACATATTTGTTAAAACTCACACTTCGTTGTGATAGCATAAGAGATAATCTCTGAGAAAAAAATACAACTGAACCACAGCTTGTCTTTACCAACTTTACCATTTAGACTTGACAAATTTTAAATTGATCCAGAAGCCTGAGCAGTTCATCTATTAGGGTCTTAATTTTGCCAACATTATTGGTTTAAAAAAAAAAGACTACTAAAGACAAAACCATCCTTCATTTAAATCCTGAAAATTCAAATGACAACTTTTCAATTTAAAATCTGCTGTGCTAACACACTTCTTCTTCTTAACCAATCAGTGAAGCGTCGTTCATGAAGATGCACCATCACAAGTTTTTCATTAGAACAAACATTACAAAGACACAAGGATCTCTGCTCCAGACTTTTATTTTTCGATGTTGAGGCCACGTCTAGTTCGGCTGAAATAATAGAAAACAAAGTCCCAAATCCAGCAGCTGTGCTCTGGTTTACTGGTCCTTCAGTTCCTTCAGTCTCCTGATTGCAGACTTGACTGTGACAGCAGACGTTGTGCTGCGAGAAACAGAAAAGACGAATATTAAAAACGCTGAACACCTTCAGCATCCAGGTTATTGACGTTATTCAGTTATTGTCCATCAGCATAAAGAAACGCTGATGTGACTCTGTTGTAGATATTTTTACAGTTTCGCTGTAAAAACTGTTATATTTTGGACATTTTGTACCCACCACAGTTTAATTTACACCTAGTTTGGGAATATTTTAACCTGTTTTGGCAACAGCTGATTTAAAATTAATCTACAAGGAGTTGAAGTTATGTGGGTCACAAACAAATAATAAAAAGTGACATACAACAAGAAACACATATTGAGGTCAATATTAAATCTAAAAAAAAAAATAAAAAAATTCAATAATTATGTCCGTAACAAAAGCAATGCTTAATCCTATTGGTGTAAAGTATTTATATATAGTATATGGGAAAACGTATGCCAAAGTATAACTTCATAAGATGCTCAACATTTCTCATGTTAATTTTGTGTTGGATTTCTCATATTATTTTGACAATCGTTGCACGATGACATTCTTGCAATAGTACGACTTTATTATCGTCATTAAATTAAAAATAGCAAAATGTCATTCTGGCCCTAATATTCCATTGTAGAGTTGACCTGAATTTATAGTCGATGTAAATAGAAGTTGTAAAACGCGCTTGTCAAACAAGATGGCGGCTTTGGGGCGGAAAAACATCACTACTCTTATGGAAACACAAGGCGTTAGTTGGCGAAAACAAAAAAATTCTCGATTTTCCAAAAATGAAATCTGCAAAAATCGATTCATCGCCCGGCCCTTCAACCACCCGTTTGTTTTTACAATAAACGTAATCACTCTGTAAGGATCATTTTGTTATTTACATCACCCAAGTCCATCCAGCTAGATCCCAGGTTTTCTACGCATGTGGTCAGAATTGAGGACGGCGTGTGAATAACAATTTAGCGTCCTTCATATGAGGAATATGTGTGATATTGTCATGGCTTTAAAGTTAAAATGCATTTACTTCTTTATTAATCAAAAAAAAATTGTTCCCTTCCGTTCTTGACGCCAATAAACCCAAACTCTATCTCTTTTAATAAGCATCTAAAAGAATCAGACGCGGCTGTGAGGTTCCAACAAATGACACTCAGACGTGCAAAGAGCCAGGAGAGAGAAACTACATACTTGTACGTCCAGGCACCACCAGCCACAGTCTTCCTGCAGGACCCACAGTGCCAGATGCCAACTGCCCTCCTCTTCATCTTGGTCTGTGAATAAACAGCACAAGAATGCTTTCAAGTTCTCCAAGCGCAACATCCTCGCTTTGTTTCCGTACAATTTATATTGATGCCATCCCAGAGGCGTTTACTCTGTTGACAACCCCGACTTTCAGTGATTCCACACGCTTACCTTGCCGCAGAAAGAGCAAGTGTATTTAGCGTGCTGAGAGATTTCAATCTTCTTCACCATCTTCCTCAGCGACGCCCCGTAACGCGTGCCATATTTACCAACAATCCCCACCTTCTTGGTGCGCTTGGCCTGGAGGGGACAACGAAACAAAACGATTGTTAGGGAGAAATGTACCATCTTCACTGTGATAAGCAGGGTTCATGCAACTTCTGCGATTATTAGGTAACGAGCGTTTTCAGTTCATCCTATACAAGTTCGGTACATTGCAATACATAATACATTAGCTTAATACTAGAACCAGAAAAGTCAAAGCACCCTGAAACTGGACTAAACGGGCTGCAGTAGTTATTCATACAGGCTAGAAGCCTCTCATAACTGGGCTAACCCACTCATTTAAACTCAAGCTATTTCAGACCTGTTTTTAACAGTGACACGTAATTTAACGTGTTGTTGTGCCTCTGAAAAGACGAGGAAGCTATCTTGTAGGGACTGACGTTCAGCTGTCGCTAAATATAATGTAACTAGCCGGCCTGGTTTGATGAGCAAAGCTAAGGCGGCAGCCATTTGTGTCAATGGCTCCGAAAAACATCACGTTTACAGTCGATACAACCACCAAAAAAACACAAATAATATTCTGGATGGGCAATCACGATCCCCACAAAACTTCAGCGGGGGCAAAAATATTGATTACACCACTAGAATCATAAGATTGATTCCGATTATGAACGGAGCAGGCTAGGCTCACCATCGTTTCAGCGGAGACGTAGGTCCAAAGAGGGAGAGGTTAATGCGCAAGCGCGATTTACTGAAGTTGCTCGCGCGGCATTGTGGGATATTGAGTGTTTAGACAAGACAAATACTAACTTTACTCTTTTAATATTTACAAAACTAGGGTTATATAAAATAATTTACTTAGGCATTTAATAGCACGCGGGGTTCACAAAAGAGACAAAAAAAATTGCTACAGTTTTTTTTTTTTCTTTTGAGCCGTAGTAACCAAGGACGCGTTGTTGGTAACGCGCATGCGCATTAATGTTAAAAACGCCAGCTTTTCCCTGTGTAGCGGAGTTGAGATGTTTCGCTGATGCTGTCATGAAGCTACCTGTGTTGTTTGTTAATATACATTTCATTGACGATATTCCTAATTTTTAAGGCGTGTAGGCGATAGGCAATGAAGCTAACACGGAAACTTGTTCTTGCTAAGGCTAAGGCCTCAGACTTGGAAAGCGTGAAGAAACTAAACTGCTGGTAAGAGCCTGAACTGATCACATCTTTAATTTACACCTTCTTTACATGTTAACACCTGTGTGGGTTAAGATGTACTAGGTCCATGTGTGGAGTCTGTGCCAACATTGTGTTGTTTTGCAGGGGATGCAACCTGACTGACGTGAGTAGGCAAAGTTGTGTGGATACCTCAGTAAATTATGTTGATCTTTATATACTTTAAAAAAATTAATCATCTCCATCGAATTGTATCTCGTTTCAGATTTCTATATTCTCTCAGATGCCCAGCATTGAAGTATTGACTCTCAGGTTGGTCAAGTTAACTCTTTGCTTTCTTTCTCCACAACCTTCTTGTTAAAGTTATGAACCAGGCTTTTCTGTTAAATCAACCAAAGTCACTTTAAATATCACTTGTCACATATAAAACAACATACCATGGTCATTTTTAAGTTTGTTTTACTGTTTTGTTGTTATTTATTCAAGGTAACATAAGACAGAGGGACAGATCAGTTCTTTTTGAACACCTCCGTTTTCATTTTCTTTCCATCACATGTCCAGAACTATTTATTATGATTTGCTTACTACAGTGCTTTCTCTCGCTGCAGCGTGAACAACATCTCGTCTCTATCTGCGTTGGCTGGCTGTCTGTCTCTGAGTGAACTGTACCTGAGGAGGAACATGATTCCTACACTGTCAGAGCTCTGTCATCTGCGTCCGTTGACGCATCTCCGAGTTCTGTGGTTGGCCGAGAACCCTTGTTGCAGTACCGATCAGAGTCGGTATCGGCTCACTGTGCTGCGTTGCCTTCCTCGACTCCAGAAGCTCGACAATCAAGGTGATTTCTGCACACAGGAACATGACATCCCTCTCTGGCGCAGGGCATTTCTGGCCTATATGTCGATTTATTTTTCATATTTTCTCATAATCTTTGGGATGCATGGGCGTAGGTTTGGGTAGGGACATGTCCCGACCAATATTCACGGGATGCGAAAAAGTCCCGACCAATTTTTGCCATATGTCCCGACCAATTTTTGCCATATTTACTCAAAGAACGTGGA
>CAEGAG010084836.1:0-75037 GCA_903067065.1 Brachyrhaphis terrabensis | reverse complement strand
TATATATATATATATATACATTAACATATATACATTAACTACATTAACCAAGCTTTACACATAAGATCTTGTTTTATTGTTTTGCTCTTCTTATAAGCTTGTTGTAATTCATGTACTTCATCTAATTCAGCTGTCCAGAGTTGTGACCTTCATCCAGCTGTCATCATTCTTCGACAACCTTTTACTGTTTTCATTCTGTTTTGTTTTTGAAACAAAATTCTCTATTCTGGGCTTTAGCATTTAATTAAACAGACTAAAAATGTTTTAGAAATGACCTCAAATTTGACCCCCCCAACACAAAGAAAAAACACATTATACTGAGCTTATAAAGTCAAATACACAAGATTTTGAATCTCATTGCAGCTTATTTAAAGTCTGTTATGAGACATTTTGTGGAAAGAATTTGAATATTTAAAAAAATCCCATTAAAAGATGACCGTGTTTTTTTTCCCACCTAGAAAATAATAAACTATCACTATCAACGAGGCTGATGTGACGGAAGTCTTTAAAACATCACCAAAAAAAGTCTACAGTATAAAACATATAAATCTAACACAATTATATGTATTTGTCTGTAATTTAATGTTGGCAACTTAAGTAAGTATACATGGATAAGAGGGGGAAACTTAACTACATATGTGCAGATGGTTATGGATAGTTAAAGCAAAATACCATTCTTTAAGCATTAAGCAGCTATTTTGTCAGCATTTTTTATTATTGTTATTTTTTATTTATTTTTTTTACTACAGGAGCTATTTCCCCCTTCTTGTTCCATTAGGGTAGTGTGATTTCACATGACGCAGCATGCGTCCCTAGCTGATTACAGCCAGTCAGAGCGGCCGCCAGCCGCCGGCACCCTGCGTCTTTAAGGAGACGAGGAAAAAAGTAGGGCGTGTTCACGCGCTCACGCTACAACAGGAGGCATTGTAGTGAGTTCCTGAACCTCAGAGCAGAAGCATCGTTTGTGAGGATGCGGGCTGTAGAATTGACCTAATATCATAAAGACCGAACTGGGCTTTCTAAAAGCGCTGCTTGGAGTACAAAGAGCACGTCTGAGCGCCTCGCATCTCATTCAGTTTGATGAACGCACCCCCACATTACTCTAGATCTGCTGGGGGCCTAGGAGCGGAGCACCAGCTGTTTTATGAATGGGATGCTCGGTAAGTCCACATGCATTTGTTTTCTTCTTTCTCTTTATCAAAATCAATGGCACCTAAGCACTCAAAAGGTGAAGTATACCTTTGTAATATGTGCAGATAAACATTTCCCTTTCAGTGCTCCAGCTGAGAGCGGCTGCTGACGGTCAGCTGTTATTGTTCTGCCTCTGACCCACCCAGAATCAGCAACGCTTTATTGTAATATGATCGAGCCTTTCACAGTAGCTAGTCCATGTGTGCTCTAAGAAGTACAGAGGTCATTTATGTATTTATTTTTTCTATAAATCCTTGTGGAGGAAGCATAATCGAATATTTTTATTCGACAAGGAATATTTAACCATCTTAAGCAGTTTTCTCTTTTTTTTATATTTATTTTTCATATTTATTGTTTATTGCCTCTGTCTAGAAACGTGTTAAGAAAAGGAGGAATAAAACCAAAACCTGTTTCATAAAAATCGGACTTCCTGTAAAACGTCAGCTCTGAAACTCTTGTGCAAACTTTCGGAAGTGGGGAAACTAACTAACTGACTGATGGTGGGAAATAAGCCATATTTTGATTCTTCTTGCTGTGTTCCTTTCATCCCTGAGCCTGATGAGTTGCCATTATTGGGATTCTCACTGTATTATAATCTTGAGTAAGAATACTTCTTAAACTGTATAGTATTCACACAATAGATGATAAAAGATTGCTACATTTAGTATTATTAACTACTCTGGGCTTTTTGTGCAGAAAATAAGTTGATTTTCTGCATTTTACAGAGTAACGCAAACACAATAGTCTATTAGCTGGTTAAATAGTCAAGCTATCTGCTCAGAGCAGCCCACAGTCAGCTGCTTGGATGACAAGCTGCTCTTACAGTCTCAGAGCTGCCTTTGCCTATGCACGTCCATTTTGTCCCTTCTTTCTTCCATTTCATAACTGTTAGCAAACTATTTTTGTCAGGTTATAGTTTAATGTTCTCATGGGCCAATTGATTCTTTATAAAGAATTCCAGATCACAACTCCTGATCAAGCGCAAATTAGCACAGGTGACCTAGCTGTTGGAGTCACATCACCACATATTCTAAAAGAATATGTGGTGATAGGTATTTGTCACCATTTTGAACCAACCCTGTCCCACATCCTGACAAAAAAAAAAGCAACAAACAAAAAAACCCAACAGACAACCGAACAAAAATGTTTACAATGGAGCAGCAACGAGCCGTAATAGTACAAGATGTTGATGTGATAAAATGACTGGTGCCTCATGCCACTCTTTCCTTTTTGTAGGCAAAATAAGAGTCAGGTGGTGTATTTTCAGCCAGCAGGCCAGCAGTGCACAGCACTTGGTGAGGAATGGGGAAGCAATATGTTACACTTTGGTCCATAACTTAAATCACTTTTTTTTGTGTGTGCTGTTTCATTGCAAAGACTAAAAGCTACAGAGATGGGATGAAAAAAATGTTGAATCTATATATATAATATTTACATATCAGTATACCTCAATACTGGCAACTGGCCTTTCCCTACTTGGCATTCCTGAAGAGTATCTTTGGCAAAAGTGCTAAATGATGAGCTCATTGAATGGGGGTGTAAATAGACCTGGCTCAGGTTTGTATGCCATTGCTCCTTTATTACCATCCCAACAAGACCTCACTTGTTCGAGGAGATGAGGTTAACGGTTGTCTTTTGTTTGTGTGACAAATTAGGTAGTTCATCTTTGTTTTTGCTTCTCTATATGTGGCATTCGACCAGCTTAAACCAGAACAGGCTGGGGGCTTTCTGAGATGTCGCCTTGTGTAGGTCTGTGTGATGGACCTAGGCAAACAAGCAGGCACCATCTCTGAGACTAATGTGTCATACTTGGCTTGTTTGCTCTTCTCAGAAGTTCCTTTAGAACTGGTTTTGGCCAGCTTACTCGGATTCTTCTCTCTATTACCCTGTTTTATAATTTAGAAAACCTTTGATTGCAAACAGGATACACGATGGCAGAGAGTAAAGGTAGTTTGCTTCTTGTAATGTTGGACACAGTGATAATAACCACTCAGGTTTTTTGGCTGTAACACAGCTCAAGACGATCTTCTGCTGTCTCATTTCTCAGAAAAAACAGCCCTACTGTAATTTACAAACATGAGCAAAGTTGTGTTGTTTACTGGTTTAACCTGCACCTTGTCAGCATTACAGAAATGCTGCTGTGGTAGCAGTAGAGTTAACCTGAGTTACTTTGCGGTCACTTTCAGAATAGGTCTGTGCACCGATGTTTGAACATGTTTGCAGTTTGTGTGCTCGTTTTAGGCTATGTGTGTGTCCTGTTCGGCCCTTTCACATTCCAGGAAATACCAATGTAAACTGTGTTTTTTCCCTTTTTTTGTCAAATCTTGGACTGGTGGATGGGGGTTCAGATTTTTGGGGGGATTAATATACAGGCTAGCTTAGCTTTGTTTATGGCAAATCTTGAAATACCTCACGTGCTGCTTTTGTATTTAACAGTCCTCTTCAAATTATGCACAGAACATTAAAGCACTGTAGAAATACAATTTAAATTCTCTCAGCTAGATTGTTTTGTGATCTAAGACATCATGTTCCTTTTCACAATAATGTCATCATCTGAACATTATGTTTGTTTTGAAGTACCCTATTTGTGCTCTGCCTGACATTTTTTTGTTTTATTTTGTTTGTTCCTGTATCTTTTGTTTGGCTGCATTGTTTTTCTGGGCTGATCCAGCCTGATCCATTATGCTCAAGTTTGCTAGCTGCAGGAAATGTTTCTTCTCTGATGCTGTCCCATTGCCTTGTTACTTGATGTGGCTTCGGCTTGGACTTCGTGTTACTCAGTGAATTCACTCCAACAAAGTCTTGGTAGTGTGTAATATGCCAATTAAGATATAACATGCACAAAGTTTCCCCCAGAAAACTTGCTAAGCCTGGTGGTTGTGGAGCACTGGCAGTCATTCAGCAAACGGCTCGGCGTGATTTTGAGTTAAAAAATGTTTAAAGTTGACAGAAAATTTGAAAACATCCTTTGATGATTATGTTTTATTGGAAGTTTAATACCTGAACACCAACTAAAAAGACTTTTAAAAAATTCAACCATTTAAAAACAAATTAAATAAATAAGCAATACTTAGCCTGGAGTGGACACAAGTATAACCTGGTGGCCTGCCATGCTTATAATAAACTGAAGGAAGCCCTGCATGCAGTTCTTATATTATTTATTTAATTTTTTTATTTTTATTTTAAGTTGTCTGGTTAATTTTACAGAGGACATATTTTAACGTGTGGACAACATGACAGATGATGACTCTTCAAATTTCTTCAGTACTGAACACTTTTGTTTTTTGATGTGGTAACAAAAATTGTTGGTAGTAACCAGCTTCTTCACTTATCTTGGAGTCGATGCCCGAGGCAGGATCTGTAGAGCAAGCAGGAAGCTCTAAGGCCAGTTTTATATGAACAAACTATAAATGGAAGAATATTTTGGCTTGTAGCACTTCTGGGTGAGAATGGTAGTTCTACTTTGAGTTATCAGTTTTAGTTATGTTTGGATTCAATTTAAATATTAGGGTTAGAGATTTGGGTTCCAGTTTAGCTACTGGATGAACTTGTTAAAATAGGGCAGGAGAATAGAAGTCTTTGTTTGGTGTTTATAAATCCTTTCAAAATTAGAGAATAAATGAACTAAGGTTGATTCTCATATTAGGTTAAAGGGGTTGATTAGTGGTTAGAGGGAATTAGGGTTCCCTCTAACCAGGGATTTGTTTCATTGTCGGTATGTTTCATGCAGGACAGATAATGGTGGCTGCTGCCTCCAACTACAATTTCTTATGCAAATAGTCTTTGGCTTCTGTATAAATATCCTCTCAATAGAAACAAATCAATGGTTTTTAAAGGTTTGTTAAATATAATTCAGATTAGTATACTCTTTGACTTTTTTGAAATTGGATAAACTCCTGCATGTGAGATTTTAAATGACTATATATATATATATATATTTTTTTTTTATTATAACCTCACCTAAAAAAAACATGTTCTATTCAGTTATTACATTTAAAACAATTTCTCCCACAAAAGAAACTGGCAAATTCTTAACATGGGTTCACTCACTAATTAGTTATTTGAGGATCTAGACGAATTCAGTGTTCCGTACTGACTTTTGCAAAAGAAAAAAATCAATACATAAACATATTTTTCAGCCACTGGAAATGGCATGATACCAAAAGACACCGAAACACCAAATTGTACCTCAGCGTGGGGAAAACTAAAAGAGATTTATCTGTTGTGAACACTAAATACAGCAGCTAGATGAATTGGAAACACATGGTGAAAGCAGGCAATTTGTTTCTTTCTAGCTGCAAAATGACTTCTATTTGAGCAGTCGTCAATGGATATGTGAGGCATCGCCGCTATGTTTTGGTAAAGTTAAGATCTGTCAAATAGAAAGTCACAAATATTTTGATTGCCACTTTTTTCCCTTCAGTGCTACAAAAATGGGAGAAAAATGTCTGCTTGGGAATACGGTGCTTCACCGAGACACCTTTATCCATTCATTGCCGGAACATTGAATAAAATGTTCTTTTTGATGAATAGATTTGGATTTGAACCAAACTGTAGTTGAAAGGGCATGATATTGTAACTGTTTTTAAGTTTTTGTTTTTACTTTCATAAAGATCCTAAAATAAGTGCAGTCAGATTCAGTTGTGTTGGTCATTTGACCCTATCTATGATTTATGTAAATGTCAGTACAACTTGTTGTTTGGTCCCAAACATCTTTCCATGGGAGCAGATTTGTACCTTTTGAACTTGGTCGCATAAATCATTGAGTGATCGTAATCTTACATATTTTAGTTTATATGTAGCTGTTTTGTATGGCTAATCGTTTTACGACAGTTTATGTTCTATCTATTATAAAGCTTTCTTTTGTGTTTTTGTTTTTTTTTTCATTTGGAGCTGCTTTCTTGACTTCTATCAGTCTGTGCTTTTCTGACTTTTTAATAATGTAATTTATTCATGTTAAGAATTTTCTGAGTCCCATGATTTATCTGCACATTTTTTCGCAGATGAGTATAGCTTTCTTCCTGGGTATTGTAGAACAGAACCTCATTTTTCTTCAGAAATGCTTCATAAATACCTACAAGCCCAAAATGAAATCTGTCATCAGGTGGAGTGACTCAGCTTTCTGCGATAGAGAGAACCTGGCTGATGAAATCGCTGCATTGAGAGCTGTTTGAGGCATATTTTTTGAGCATCGGTCTCTCATCCCTGCAGCTTGTTAAAATTGAGTGTTGATGGAGATATGGGCTGTGTTTGTTTGGTCAGTCTGTCTGTAAAGCACAATAATGGAGCAAATCCTTGTTTACACTGGGAACGGTCAGGAAGGGCAGGCTGATTTCCGGAGAGATGGGAGGGTTTGAGGTTTCATTTTCTCCCTGCCCTTCCTGTGGACATTACCCACCAACATTTTTTACGCATAAAATGTGTTTGTGTTTATGTAATTCTTACAGGAAGCTGACATCTGTGAAGCCCCAGTGTTAATTTGTAATATTCTAATCATTCTCTGCACATTTTAGTCACCTGTTTGAGTACCTGAGTGTAGATAGATGACCTCACAGCGGTTCTTGACCTCGCCGATCTTGGGAGGTTTATGATGTTTCCCAGTATTTAAAACAGTCTAAATAACTTTAGTTTGTTCTCTGGTGTGTTTTTTAATTGATTCTTCCATTGTGAAGTGCTCAGTCCCTCTTATTATATTGAGACACTAAATGCTATAGAGTAGTGCCAATAATTTTCACTCGCCCAAACTGCTATTCATTTTCAGACATGCCAATTTCACAGATGACGCAAATGTTTAGCAATGATGGCTGTAATTTCAGTAACCCGGCCCTGACACTGAATACTGATCAGAGATAATGACAGTGCTGGAATGTAAAGCATTGTTTGTGAGTACAAAGCCATTGTAAGGCCATAAAGGTGATGTCCATCAGTCTGTTTTAACATGCAGAGTGCATTTCGTTTTTGAATGTGACAAATGGGAATACAGAATACTCGTCTGCTGTCAGTTAGTATCTGTAGTGGAAAAAGTTGTCAGTTTCTTCACAGATGCGAGAGAAAGTAGGAGGCAGAAAGAGAGACTGAGTGTCATGTCTTGAGGCTTTGTTGGCTGCAAATAGAACAGAGACAAGTCATCTCCATTCGGGTCTTAGAGGTCAGTTGAAACACATTTAACTGACTTACTTCAGGCCTGTTTGCTAGCAGAAAATGGTTTCTTGACTGTGGGAGCCTTTTTGATAGAGTGCTGTTGCCGTTCATTTCTCTTCCTGTCTGATGTGGTTGTGTGGTGCAACAACCTACTGATGGGAACTATAAAACTTATAATAAAAAAAATAATAATAATAATAATGTTTATTTGATGTAGTGAGTACCCTGCACTCCTGACCTTCACAATGCAATGTTTAAATGTCTGAGTGTTTTTTTTTTTTTTCTAGTCAGAACTGACTGCTAGGATTATAATGATATACTCAGGTTCCAGGACAAGTCTAGGCTACTGATGAAAATCATATCACTAAAGCATAATTCTTCTAATACCAAGTCTGACCATGGTGATATAAATTCTACACATGGATATTTACACTTTTGGTTGATAATTGAACAGTTTTTTTTGTGACATGTTTACAGCTTGGAATATTGGAATCCCATACATCCTCTTCCAAGCCAAAGTATGTATGGGACAGAATGAAATTGTCACCATATGTAAATCTTGTTCACATTACAAACTGTTTCAAATAACAGTACAGGATAATCCTTCCTAGGTTTGGATAAAATGTTTATTATGATTTCATTATCACTCTCAAGTGTCAATAAAAACACTGATAATTCGTTTTTTTTGTTTTTTTCCCCCCACAATTTTAAGAATCAATTCATGAATCTCAAACTGTATTTTGTGAATTCTGATCCTGTCTAGAACCTAGTAATGCAGATGAGCAAATGCAGTCTAGACTTTAAAAGTTTGAATTAGACGTTCAGATGCAGATGCTAACTTTCGTGACTGGTTAGCCAATTGTATTCTCACACTTCTTACAAATTGTCCTTTGTTCTCTGTCAAAGTACCTTTAAGGAGCCACACAAAGGATGAAAAAGTTAACGGATGCACCTTTAGTGATTTTTATTTTTGTTTTTTCTATCCCACAGTTGTTGGCAAGCCCTAGCTGCCAACAGGGCACTTCCTTTCTTACTTCAAAACAAGAAACTCAAACATGTAACTGCAGAGCTAAAAGCCCTTGCTTTCATAGCAGTGGCTCATAATAGCTTAAACATGCTGACTGCATCTGGACAGCGCCCCGTGAGATACTACTTTGAGAAATATTGTGAAATTTTAATATCACAAGATCTTCTCACCTACTGCTGACATCAAATATTCTATTCACTAACCTCAGGACAGACAGATTTGGAAATTCCAAACATGAATGTAAGTTGAATTACCCACAGGCACTGTAGGTAGCAGAAAGCTCTAAAACTCTTCTGTTCTTTCATCCTTACAGAGCAGAACGCACTGCTGAGCGTGGCACTACATTAGCATAAAACGCTGCCTCACTTCAGCTTCCTAGGTGTGACCAGAGAACGAAAATACACTTATTTGATTTCACAAGGTTTTATTTTTTTCAAGAGGTAGAAAGTATATCCTCCCATCACTGTACCTATAGGAGAATGTTTCTTGAGGAAGTGTGTTTGTAAAGTGCAGACATCCTCTGTGTGTGCGGCTTGCACGTTTTGCCCACGTTTGCTCTTGTGGGTTTTCTGTTTGTAGCTTGGTTTGTTCACAGTCTAGCGACCATCCTTGGTGGTGAGGTCTGAGATGGAAAGTCGACAAGAGGCGACTGTGAGTTTGCAGGTCTGTCTGATTCTCTGCAGTATTGATGAACTTGCAGTCTGCTTATGGTAGTCTGCCTCTGGGCCAATGTCAGCCAGTGCAGGGCTGCAGATGGCTCGAAACTGTTGTTCTGCTTTTGTCTGTTATTTATTCTGTCAGACAAGCTACCTGCAACTGCAGCATTTCCTGATTTCATCTTTCTGCTTGTCATTCTTTTCATTATTGATTTGGTCACATATTCGATGATGACATTTTCTGAGTGACTTATTGTGTTGTTGTATCAATAACCTTAAAATTTAAACAGAACTGGACTTCCAAGTACAAAACTAGTAACAACATTTGCATCATTCTTGAGACTACACGCTTTAATGGTCATAATGAACATTGTATAATTACAAAAACATATTTTTTACCAGATTTTTAAGTTTATGAGCTGAAGGGTTTTTTTGTTAAATCAACTAAATTTAAAATAAAAATAGCTCCTGAGTCAGACAACTACTCATAGAGATTTGTCTGGTCGTCTCCATGAGCAAACAATGGCAGAACTGACAGGGAAAAAAAACTATTCAGAAAGAGGTGAGAGCCAATGCCGTACTTCTTTCAAATCCTCAAGTGGTACATTTAGGTAATTCCTAAGTTTTTGCCAGGCTTTCATGTAAAAAGGAAGACTTGATTTGTCAATTCTCAGCAGTCCACCTTGTTTTGTGTTGTTTTTTTTTTTTTATTATTTCTAAGGGCATCTGCTTGATGTCTGTTGTTCCCATTTTGTGTGATTGAGAGATAATGTGATTTCCACTGTTTGTCCTGTGGTTGCTCCTTCCTAAATGAGACAATCAGGTCTCCTAACTGAGTTGCAGGAAGATGGAATCTACCAGAAGCAATTTGTCTGCTTAATTACTGGTTCATATCTTCTCTGGCCTCTCAGTTGCATTGGTGCAGCTCTTACAAGGGTTACAGTTTAGTGTTCACTGAAAAATAAGATGTATGCCAGCATGCAGCCTCAATGACAATCCCCAGTCTTCACGCAGGGCAACCCCCTCCCTCCATGTCTTTGAGGTTATGCTGTTCTATATTCAGGTCAGTGATTTTGAATGATGTATGAATGCAGCAGTCCTCTTCTCCCAAACAGGAATAAAAAATATGCACAGTATGAAAAAGAGAAGGCATCAATACCTCATTCTGGGAATAGACCATAAGTCACGTTAAAGTATTCATCGAGGAGGGATCTCTTGTGCATCCGTATTGAACGGTATGGCTTAGAGTATTGACAAGAAGTGAAAAGTTGTGAATGTCTTAAACACAAATTATTCTGGCAGTCAATACTTTCCTGTTCTCTTGATCTGCAGTTTTCTTTTTACCACCCCTGGTCCTTTGATGCACATTTTTAATGCTTGCAAAGCTATAAAAACATATTGGATGCATATTATTATTATTGGGGTAATTTTGGACTAATGGCTTAAGTCACTGTTGACTTCATTTGATATATAGACATTCTATAGTGTTTAATCGTCTCAGATTTATATGGGTTTACATTTCAGGGTAAAGGAAGGTGCTAGTGAGGTCATTCATCTGAAGTAAAGGAATGCATATTAATTAACTCAGTATTCACTTGCTTTTTAATTTCAATTTATATTGGGTCTGTATCAGAGTAGGCATGAGCTGGAAGGAGACTCGTATAGTATAAACTCAACATCTCTATGCAGTTTTGAAGTATGGAATTTTGTTTTATCATTTCCAGCATGTCTAAGAACAGTTACAAATGTCTTGAGGGACAGTCATTTTTGTGATGATGTGGTGAAAGGGGCGTATTGGAAAGAGTAGGAACTATGTAAAGAGGCAGAGGTCAAATTCAAGGCATAAACCAAGAAATCAAATTTTTCTTAATGTATTGATATATTCAGTTGT
Source organism: Brachyrhaphis terrabensis (assembly GCA_903067065.1). NCBI lineage: Eukaryota > Metazoa > Chordata > Actinopteri > Cyprinodontiformes > Poeciliidae > Brachyrhaphis > Brachyrhaphis terrabensis. Next base: position 64,131 of record CAEGAG010084836.1, on the reverse strand, counting down.
TACAAATTTGCTGTATTATAACAGAGTTACTTGATTGTGCTATTAAAAAAATCTCTATGTGCATGGAAAATACACAATAACCCTTCCTTTAACAACAATCTGCAGGATAATGGAGGAATACCAGAGCTTTTCTCTGTTCTCTCTGTATCTAAAGTTTCTCTAATTATTAGGATTTTTGTGTTTTTTAAAACTAACTTTTTTTTTTAAACCTTGGTTTGCCCAAAGTTTCCAAAACAACTGAAGGTAATTTAGATGCATGATGCATAACTACAGCTAATGTTACATTCCAGTGGCATAGATACATCTTTGGGAAGCAGACTAAAATATAGCATTTTTGTAAATAGATGTGAAAAGAGTGCTGGAGCGACACTGGCGGCACTTTTGGAGTCATTCCCAGTGTGCTCGTGTTTATCACGGTCTCCATGCATGCTTGCACTGCTGCCTTTTCACTCAGCAGCTGAAATACACCACATCCACATCAAGGCAGTTCAGTCAACCTCATAATCTGTACTTATCATTCAGAGAGACTCGAGATTCTGCTTTTTTTGGGTAAGACCGTGTTTGTTTCTGAGAATCGTCACTGTCAAAAGTGAAAGGATGCAGATGTGCCTCAGTCAGTCTTCCATTTGTTTTCCTATTTCCCCGCCCCCTGTTCTGGGTCTCCAGTGGGTTATTCTGGAGTTGGACCATGAGTCTGTTTATAAAGTCAAACCCCCTCTTCGACTCCCAAGGCTATTACCCAGAGGTTCCCACGCCTTCTCAGGCCTAAGTGTTTTTTTGGGTTTTTTTTTTTATTACTATTCTTTCCTTTTGCATTCACACACTTAGCTGTGGATGCCTATTCTTCTTCAAAACCAGCCAGTGCTGTCAAATTCATCCTATAGCTACAGGGAGCAGTGTGGGGCTGCAGAGCTTCTGGAAAGGGTTTAGAGTGAGCTGATGATAAACAGCCTGTGTGGTAGTATGTTACCCATTTTTTTTTTTTCACCAGGACGTTCCTGAAACAGGCTCCGTAGAGCTTTTCAGCTTGATCTTGGCCTGCGGCTGAGATGGAAGAGTGGGAGGCATGCTTTCCCCTTGTACCCGTTCATTTGATCAGCTTTTTGTTTTTCCCCTTTTATGCCACCCAAGAGAAACTCGCCCAAAAAGGAGCCGCTTTTGTTGCTGGGTGTGAAAAATATCCCCGTCATTATTTTCCCATAACAAGAGCAGGGCAGGCTGATTCAATAATAAACACATTTCTGGAAAATAAATGATTGTTTGTGTTTTGCTGGTGTGGCGTTTATGGTTTGGGGAAAAGTTTTTATATCATCATCCGAGCTCAGTCAAACATCTTTGATTCTGTCATTTTAATTAATTCCACACGGGCCAAACAACGGCAACAACAACATATATGGAGGGTAATGAATAATAACACAAAGACAAAGCATGTTCTGTGTGCTTTCTTGAGGATGAGGCCTGAAGCTGTCTGCAACCTCTGACAGGAAATGGTCCTGCTTGCTTACTCGCAGCAGATTGTTTCTATGGGAACCAAAGCAGGTGTCTGCCTTAACAGGAAGAGAAGAGGCTCAGCTGGTAGCAGCGAAGTGGGCGGGGGCAAAAGAAAGAGGTCATTGAACTGAAAAGCCTGCAATCACATTACTGTTTTTTTTTTTTTTTTTTTCATTGGTAACACTAACAGAAGCTAATCTTACCTTTGATCTTTTTTTAAAAGCTTATTAAAAACCAGAATCTGTTATGCCGATGCCTTTTTTTTTTTTGGTTTTAGTGTGACAACATAAAGACCAAAACTATGTGCTGTCAGTACAACAAGGTAAGCATTTCCTCTCGATTTCCCACCCAGATTATAGACATGCCTGTGTTTTTTATAGGTGTCTGCAAGTTCAAATGCAAGTATTTTCCGTACTTGACATTACGCTGTTTGTTATTTTATATTGAGCTGGATAGTTAATGAAAAACCCTGCCCCTGTCCTCTGTTGCTCCACCTGAAGAGGAGGAGGAGGAGGAAGAAAGCGTGTCTGGCTGGCTGCCTGTGGTGAGGTTTCCTCAGTCGGAGCTTTTAATAATGCAGAAACACTTTCCATAAGCTGCCACTCACGCCTCCAAGGGTTTACACACGTTTGTTTAAGAAGAGGATCGGTATGAGATATTGTAGGTCATGTCTTTTGATCTTAAGTCGCCATATTCCCCATAATAATAAAGTGCTGGAGAAAGTTGAGTTTCTCCTATATACAAAGCCTTGCAAAAGTATTAATGTCCCTTGAACTCTTCCTATTTTGTTTTTCAGGCTGCAATCACAAATGCCAGGGTATTTTATTGAGATTGTATGTGATTACCAACGCAAAGTAGTGCTTGTTTGTGAAGTTGAAGAAAAATATTGTTTTGCATCTACTGTGTGTTGGACCCTTGTAAAGTACATTGACGTTTGCTGATGTGGTGTTACAGGATGTATAAATACTTCTGCAAGGCATTCTAAAGCAAGCATTCATGTTGAATGTTTTATTGAAATTCAAATTCACTATGCTAAATATTTTGGTTGTATTTTTTTTGTCAATTTTAATCATTAATGTAAACACATGATACACAATTATGAAGAATAATTTTTGCACCTTTGCCATACACAGGGATTTGTAAATTTTAGAAATGTTCTGATGAAATGAGGCTGTAGTGAAAACTGATTTTCTTTATTATAAAATCTAATTATTGGTGACTACGAATTTATTTTGGGGAAACAAATCCCAGGGGTGTGACGCTAACACTGTCTATTTTAATTGCTATCGTGTTGCTCGGGTGAAATGTGTCGTCTTTTCTTTAACGGACATTCCTCTGTGAAACTACGACTTTACCTAATGACCAAAAACCATTATCTCAGCTTGAGATCAGCACCTAATATGCTTATATTCAACCATGACCAATTCTCCCCAACACAAAGCTTCACAATGCATATTAATTAACTTGTTTTTTATTATTATTATTATTTAAGAAGATTGAAGGCTGAGATCTGACTTTCCGCACTTTATATGGTAAATAGCAGCTTTACCTTTATATTCTGTGTGATCTTATTTACCTTTTTTGGCCTATGTGTATAATTCTTAGCATGTTAATATTATAACACTCAAGCGGTGACTTGTTCAGCTTGATGTTTAATTTTTGAGTTAGAGGAAGAAAGTCATACATTAAAGCTCAGTTTTACGAGGACATTAATGACCACAATGAGTGAGTGTCAACTTCAGGCCACAGCAGTAATTGGCTCTTATTTACTAATTATAAGGTTATTTACTGTGTGTGTGTGGGGGTGTGTGCCTTTATGTGCAATGCAGTCAAGGCTCAGCTTGCTAACGGGTTATTCCCAACAGCCCTCAGCTATCCTTTTCTGATTCCACAGGGTCTGTGGTTGGTGCTTTGCTCTCACTTGTAATGCTGTTTTCACATAGAATCCTGTGGTGCTCTCACCGTCTCTTTACTGCATTTTAGTGGCCATTTCTCAGTGATGAACGGGGAGCCCTGCTTTTCATTACTGAGTTGTTTGTTAGCTCCAATTCTTGCAATTAGTGGAGCCTTTTTTGTTGGAGAAAATGGCTGAATCTGAAAGTTTATTTCTCTGTAGTTCACAGACACAGAAATTTGCTTATATCTTTAACTTCTAATCCAGAGAACTTTTATTTGAAGACTTGGTGTTTTTGTCCTTCTGTTGTAAGCAAATGAAGAAAAAAAAATCAGGCATTATCAGCATGTCCTTCTAATTATTTCAGTTGTATAAATCTTTCAAAAATGTAAGATTGTGGGACAAGTCTCATAACAAATTATCCTTTCATACCAACATGACATGGGGAGACAAAGAACTTTAGAAGATAAGTCATTAAAAAAATTCTGCTACCATCAAAACATTTTTTTAAGCATATAGTTGTTGGTGAAATTGTTTGAAAAGTCACTATTTCCAGACAGAATATCCATCTGCTATCTTTCTGCTGTGAATAATTACTAATTTTGTGGTATTTGAGATCCTGAAAGAGGGCCCACAAAAAGCATAAGCTTCTTATTGTAGACAGAACATCTGATTAATTTCAAAGCTGGTTTTAGGCATTTCCATTATTTCCATTAGGCATTATTAGCATTGATCAGCAGTCTCTCTAATTACTAGCTTGTAAATATTCCTACCTTACAGGCTCCTGAAATTTCCAAAGGCTTTAAGATCTAAACTGCTTAAGATAGCAGTTTGGATAAAGCAATTTTCTGTATTGCACTTAGCTTTCATATCCTTACATAAACTTCTTGTGGCTTCCTTGTGTCACACTGGAGTTACTTTTATTGTTACAGTTTTCAGATAACTTCCACAACCAAAATTTACACAAAATACAAAATGAAAATCTCAGATAAAGGTTAAGCTGAGCGGCACAGAGCTCACCCTGCATTTGCAGACTCTCTGGTTATGGAGGACAAAACAGCTCTGCCTGTATATTTAAACTTGAAAAATCTGTGTATTTTAAGTAGTTGTTTGTATGCTGTATTTGAGATTACAATGAAACTTTAATTAAGGAATTTTAGCTTATATTGCATTAGTCCCTTCTCTACTAGCTGTTCACCATCTTTTTGTTTCCTTCTTGTAATTTTTTCTATTTCTTTTTTATTTCTGTTTATTTCTAGGTTTCCTGGCTGACTGGAGATAAGAAGCACAATTATTCCTTCCGAGGCTAATAAAGATTGAAATCTTGACTACCTCTCACTACCCACCACCATGCCGATCTTAAAGCAACTAGTCTCCACGTCTTCTCAGACAAAGCGTCGCTCACGTATGGACTTGACCAGGGAGATGATAAGTGCTCCCCTTGGTGATTTCCGTCACACTATGCATGTAGGTCGCAGTGGTGACGCTTTTGGAGACACGTCCTTCCTAAGCTCACGCTCTGGGGAACCCTCCCCAGAGACGGCGTCCTTTCCCCGCTCTCCTAGACCCGGCCTTTTGGCACGCACCTTTAGGAGCAGCAAGCGCTCGCAGTCGGTGACGCGAGTGGACCAGAGGAACGATCATACCCTGACGGTTCCTGGAGGTTCACCAACCTTTGTTAAAAACGCCATGTCGCTGCCTTTTCTCAACGATGAAAACAGAGGGGACAACCTTGTGTCTAAGAGCTTGTCTTCAAGTCCGTTTAAGCAGCACGGGGAGCCTGACGGTGGAGGTGCAGCTGCAGCGGCGAACTTACTCGAGCTGCAAGAGAGAAGCTTCGGTGAACTGACGGAGTTGCCAGAGAGTATCGTTCATTACGGTGGAGGCGGAATGAAGCACGCAGAGTCGGTCATGTCCTTCCATGTCGACTTGGGACCCTCCATGCTGAACGACATCTTGGATGTGATGCAAAAGGAGGAAGATGATCTTGGCTACGAGGAAGGCAAAAGCAGCGAGGGCCATGCCTCGCCGGCACTGAGCAATCACTGTGAGGAAGAGGATGATGAGAAGAAGGATGAGGAGGATCAAGGCAAGGTCCAGCAGGTGGAGACAGAAAGAGATGCAGCAGAGCATCCAGCCCACTCTAATGATCTGAGGGGGGAAGACGAAGGTCCCTACAGTCCAGAGTACACTCCTGAGATACGTCCCAAACACCTGCTGCACCTGGACAGCTGCTCCATGTCGAGCTCTGGCTCCGCTGCTTTGGATGAAAAGCCAAACTACCAGAATTACACAGGAGACACAGACAGCGCCACATTCAGTGCACCACCCGAGGAGGAGAGCAACTTCTCCTCTTTCTTGGAGGATGAAGATGATGAGATCCACGTATAAGAGTTCAGACTCAAAACGACCAAGCTCCAGAAGACCTTTGGCAGTGTGGGTTTTCACTCTGAGCAGCAAGACGACACTGTAGTCGGCTCCTGTGGGACCAGGAACTTTCAGCTTTTTATGGCTATAAAGAAAGTTTGATTACTCCTTAAGGATGTGCCCAACTCTACTCACCAGAGCGCCTTACCCTTTTGAACACTGACATGGATTGGGGAGTTCACTGTCTGAATACCATTCCAGAAATAAACAGGGAGTTCTGGCTGAAAAGAAACTAGTTGAGGAGAGAAAAGAAGATGAACTTAACTCAGCCTTTCAATTTCTCTTTGCTTCTGTTTATCATTGTGCTTTCTCTCCCTGGCTGTGGGGCACCATGCAGCCTAAGCCGAACAGAAGGCCTCTGTCACAAGCGGACCACTGGTGGGTGTCCTGTCCCAATAAAGAGAGCTGTGTTTGTGACTGGAGTGCGAGGCCCAGCGTCAATCCCCTTTCATCAGAAAATATTATGGCAGAGCTACATATCTTTCAAACTTTTTTGCCCTTATTCTCACTCATGTAACTCAGGGTCCCTGTGACGCTGCCCGAGGGCAACCATCTCCCACTTTATTGCAGGACCACAAAGCCTAAACTGAAATTCTGCTCTGTTAGTCTAGTGGATGCCACACAGAGCAAAGCTCAGTCAGGGGGATGCTTTAAAGTGATGCATTGGGCTCACTACAAAGAAGCTTGTTATCACAGGAAACCGGGGAGGTGAAGAGTAGCGCGTGCCACATTCTTGGTTGTCCTTTTATCTCTCTTTCCATTGAACACATTGTTTTCTCTTTAAACTGATTCCCATCAGCACAAACTAGCTGCATTCCTTCTACATTTTTTGGCTTTTTGACTTGACTCAAAAGCGGTTGAAAACCACTTCCTTCCGGTTTGTCTCACTTTTACATCCGAGCATCTGCAGTGCTGCAACTGAGCAGTTAAAATCAGATTCTCATTACTCAACAGACTCCATCACTACACATGAGGAGAGCTTGATGGTTAAAACTCAAATCTGCTGGCACGTAAAAGTAAGCCAGACGCTACTAGTATCTGTAGTTGTTTTAGTAGAGAAAAGCTCCCTCTCTTTTTCTGTGTTAGTTTGAAGCGTGGATGAAACAGAAGCCTCAGCCAGAGATAGATGCAAGAGCATTAAGGAGAAGATTGCTGGTTTTATGTAAGTTGCACAGTCATTGCAGCTCGTCTCTACCTCTTGCATCATCAGATCCATGAGGCTTGAGCTGACTTGCGCAGATTGATTTCTGTGCCTTAACTGAAACTGACAGATGTGCCAAATTATAATATTTGAGGCCAAAAAAAATAAATCATTTTGTGAAACTCAGTTTTGGGAGAGCCTGTTGAACATGTTAGTCCTCATCTTTTCTGTATGATCTTAATTTAACTTTCACAATGAAAAGATTTGAAAATGGATGACCATTTAAGGGCAATAATTTTGCAGGACAAAGGAGGTACAGGATGAGTTTGCATAACTGGATATTTTTATCAGTTACACACTACACAATGTAATTATATCTTTCTTGTTTTGTTTGAATGAGCCGCTATGTTTTCTTCATTCTTAATAAGCCTTACTGTTGTTGTCTGTGCTTTGTATCTTTGACCTTTTTCCTATATTACCCAAATTAACCTATATTTTTCAATAAAAGAGAACCACACGCAACTTTGCTGTTGTATATTTTGTTATTGTTAGGATAATATCCCTTGCTAATGTATTTGCACTCCTTGGACTTTTTCACATGGTGTCAACTTACAGCTTCAGTCTACAATGTATTTTGTGGAAATTTCATGTGAATAACAAAGTCCTATGTAATTGGGATGTGGATTAAAAATTTGAAAACTACTTTATGCTCGTCTCTTAGGCCCCCCAAAGTCTATACTTTGTTCAATCCCCTTTTGATCTGGTTACTTTTCTGGTTATATGGGGTATGTCCACACCACCTTTACACTTTTGGGGACCTAAATTATTGGTCATTCCTTTTTTGCGCAATACCTAACACTCAGATTGAAGGGTGAGCTGGCGATATTTTTTTGCTCAGTTAGGTTTAAACTTTGATTAGGCCACTTCTGACCATAGCTATGGTAATTTAGCAAAGTTTAATAAAAATGAGATGAATGGAAATTGGGGCATGCCAATATCATCCAGACATCGACAATTCTTAAACTGAGGGGGGTGCTGCTCAAAATCTGTGCAGGGCCCAGAAATGTCCCCTTAACCTGCACTTTGGACACCTCTGAAATGAGATAAAGCAGTTCAAGGGGAATAAATACTTTTCCAGGACACTGTAGGACATCATGGAATATGCTGTGCTACTCAGTTGGAACTTAACACAGAAATTCCTTGAGTGCCTCCTCCGTTTCCTGTCTCTATTCTTTGGCTCTCCCAGAAGAGGAAGGAAGGAAGCAATAGAGGCCTTAGTGGGCTATATTTCTTAAGTGTACAATCTTAAAATGATGTGATGATTCAAGATAAAGTGTGTGTGTGTAAAAATAGGTTGTGTTTAAAATGTGATCAGGGTAAAAGTTCAATTATTTACCGGCAAAAAAGCTTAACTGACGAACATGCACAGGATAATGCCTCTCACACAACTGATTGGAAGATGGATCACCATGACGTTCAGCTCTCACCAGCATCCAGCTCATCATCATGGACTCCAAACAGTTTTGTCACTTTTGATTTTCTTGACCACCTTCACTTTTTTCACAGACAGCTGGAGCCTCTGGCAGCTCAGCTGAAGTTCAGTGCTGCGTGTTTTGTTAACAGCTCAAGTGCTTCCCGTCAGACCTGCTCCCTAAAAACACCGCTTCATTTTTGTGTGAATTGGTGATTCATTCTCTCATCCTCACCTCAGTGGTATTTTAATCTCTTTTAACTCTCAGTTTGTCACAGTCACAATATTTCACAGTCTAACCTGCCAGAGGGCTGGAAAAAAGTCATTATTCTTACACTTGTGATGAAACGAGCAATTTAAATTGATTGGTTGTGGTCAATACAAACCGGTGGAGGTATTGATCTGACTGTATGTCATTTTTCTATAGAAGACCGATTAAAAAAATTGTGATAAGACTAAATCTTAAAAAGGCATACATTTTTTTTATTCGATATTGAAAATCTTTAATAATCCATTTAACTGCTGTATATATTCTCCTTTACTACTGATCTAATTGAAGCTCAGTCATTTACTGCCATCTAGTGGTTATTCCAATTTTTGATTTGCTAGTGGGCGTGTCCGTTTAACCCTGACTTGCATTTAGTTGTCTAAATTAAACCATTTACAACTTCTTTGTTATCTTACGTCTTTGAAATACTTTTTTGTTTAACTCTATCAAGTTTATAACCATTATATTTTATTTACAATTGTGAGGCTTCATTCAGGGCTTCCAAAGAGATTCATTTACAGGATTAGAGAAGCTGTGAAAAACAACTTCACTAGTTGTCCCACACATTTTTACAAGACACTGGAGACGCCCGATTTGTTCAGGTGGCTCAACTCGCCTCCCTCCCCCATTCAGACCCCTATTGTAACTCGAGTCTTGCCTTGCAGCTGTTTTTCCCGCTCAAATACAGTCTCATCCTGTTTCTGACGCTGTCAAATGTCATTTCCCGTTGGTTCTTAGCTTACCTAAGAATTATTATTATTTTTTTTTTTGCCTTAAAGGAGCCACCAACGGGAGGCGCTCAGCTTCTTTTGGTTTTACAGTGTCAGGAGCCCCATTCTGGACCCGCAACCTTTTCTCTGCCAAATTCCATCAGCAGACTTGCAACTCTTCCAGGAGGCTGAAGGCATGCTGAAATCTGGAAAGTATTAAACAACCTGCTGGTGGAGGGGGACTGAGGAAGAGAAGGTGGGGGACGGTTAAAACAGAGTAAGGGAGAGGGGAAGTAAAACAAAAAAATGGGGGGATGGGGGAGGAAAGGAACGGAATACAAAATTGTTCATAAACCGCCCTTTGGCTTTGGTCCTTTTCTCCCTCCCACCCAACACCCCCCCACACACACACACCCACTCACCCCCCTCCCCCACCCGCACATTAGCGCGAGAGCCCCTCAAAAAATATATACAGGCCCCTCCCGAGCAGCTACAGTAATTTCTTTTATTTTTGCAGACGCATTTCGCAACTGGGTTTTATGGGTCATGAACAAACAGCCATTTCTCTTATGCAGTTGTGCACAAGAGAGGGGTGGGGAGAGGGTGGGGAGTGGGTGGGAGTGGGTGTGGCAAGTCCACAGTATGGGGAGCTGCTTGCTGCCATGCAACTGGAGGCTGAGTGCCATGATCTGAAACTGCCAAGTGTGTAGTTGTGATGGTTGGTGGGAATGATAAAACTAGATCCTGTCCAGACATCTTTTCTCATAATCATTAAAACTGAGACCAGATATATGCTTATTAACCAACAGGGGTTGCTGTATTTATATGAGGAGGCTCTCTACTAAAGTATGTTTAGAATCTTAACCGCACCAAGACGAGGTGCATGACAGAACAGTATTTTTTAAGTGCTGAAGACATTTCATTTTATAGTGCATAACAAGTACATTGATGGTTTACTAGTACAAAAATAAATGCCTTTTATGATTGTATATGAATATATTGTCTGGTCTTACTTGTTCTTTGAGGAGAGAAAGACAGCACAATGGATACTGCTATGAACAGGAGCAGCAAAAACATAAACATTCCAGTACCCAGGATTGACCTATTGACCCTTAAACCAGAAAATGCAGGACCGGCAAGAGGAGACCACACACACTCATTTGCAATGGGGGGGAGTAGGATCAGGGAGGATAGAAAACTTCTCCTTCGTGTTTGCCATAATATGTTTTGGGTCCCTGAGCTGGGGATTGTGAAAAATTAGACCAGCCTGCACGCATCTGAGGGTCTTCCTGCACAGAGACATTTTTTTTTCCCTCACAGAAATGTCAGAATATGGGTTATGGCTTTGTCATATGGAAAAGTAATTCCAAAGGAAGCAGCTTTTCCCTCTCAGTCATTGTGCAACCAAAAGTTTCCTTCATAAAAGTGGAGGCTGCATCATAACCTCCTTGGACCGGTCTCAGTTCTGCTGTTTAAAATGTGTGTTTCTGTCTAATGCCGGAACATTGTCTAAAGCTGCTTTAAACTCCCCCGAATGCAACTGGGCATTCCGTGAATATCTATTTTCTATTTTATGAATAAAAATGTGCTCTAGTAATACATAAAGAGCACACTCCATATAGACTGGCACCCCTCCTGAAGATGTGCTTTAGAATCTTGAAAAGAAATCCAAAAACATTAAAGAAATTCACCAGTGTCTCATTTTTGCACAATTCCTCCATGAACTTCAATTTATAATCAATAGCTTTGTGTTTGACTGAGGTGTAGGTATTATATGACACTGAAAGCCATTTCTCTTAGCCCCTTTTCAAGATAGAACACAAGAAAACATTTCTTACTTGGACTTGCTTATATCAAGTTAGAGCACCAGTTTGTTTTTCTTAAAGCCAGCTGAAACTGACACACTAGGCTGGATGAGGAACCACATGGGATGACGAGTAGAAACCAGCTAGTTTGGACGAAAAATCCAAACCCTTTTCACTTCTTCTGTCACAAAAACATGTACAGCTGTCTAAATTCAGCTGGGAGTTTACAACCAAGAATGTGAGTGTTTCTAGCAACAAATATAAATTTGTGGAAAGCACCTCAGGTCTGCTGCTGTAGAAGTTGAAGGATCTGTGATGCTGAGTCTGCTTCTCTTCTGAAAACCCAAATAATATTGTTGGACTGCACAGTATCTAAACCAGGAGACTTCACATCAAAATCTGCTGGCCTCTGCCAAACTGAAAATTGGTGATTAGTGAGCCTTGCAGTAGAATAATGATCCATAACATATGAGAAAATAAACTCAGAAATGGTTCATCAAATCTAAATTAACTGTCATCATCAGCACCCAGGCCTAAATCCTACAAAACACCTGAAGGGTGAACTGAAAAACATTGAACACAAGAGAAGAGCAAGGACCCGGCAGTCATGTACAATAATAATAAAAAAAAAATCATTTTTCTCTATGCTGCAAGCACTTGAAAGAGCAAAGAAAAATGTTTTTATATTGGAAAAAGGGATGCCAAAAGCATTAACTCCAGAGCTACCAGCTAGTTTGAGACTTATGTTTCTGTTAGAAATAACATTTGTTAATATATTTTCCTTTAAGACTCTTTACCAGATTTACAAATATACATAAAGGACAAACTTTATGTATTTCCTTTGTCCAGGTCAGCGGTTCTGACGGGTCATTTTCTGCCTGTCAGAGAATCAAATGTTACCCTTTAAAGCCAACTTTACTCAGGCACATTACAATTTGCTTGTTTTATATTCTGTTGTGCAGGCTGACGCTAACTCATCCTCGCTCTGCTAACGTCCCTGCAGTTGTTTGGGACACTAGGAGGTACAGCCTGGCCTGCACTCAGGCATGACCACAGTGGTTGGGAAAGGGGCCTCTGTTGCTCTCATCCCACTTGTCTCCGCCAGATGCCGTTTCCTTTCCAAGGCTAGTCAATGACTGCTTGACAAAAAGCAATCTTCATGCTAACATTTCTAGAGTTTAGACCCGTGTTCATGAACTTGAGGAAAATGGTGACACGATGTCCATTTTCCAACATTGACTGCCTAACTTGTGAGTTCCCTCACCTGTAAAAACATGTTAACCATTCAACTGTGAACATAGTTTACTGTTTTGAATGCTCCATTTATCATCCAGCCCTTGATTGATAAAATGGGCTTCAGATGTTGATCTCACAGCAACGTGGAGACGGAGCCATCAGCACAACGGCTGCACAGCCTTACAATGAAGACTTTGTTTGAGCAGACACTGCATGTCCACTGAGGGGCAAATATGGCAGTAAAAGATCAGAAAGGGTCACTTCCCAAAGGCCAGATTTGAACTTTGACCTTGTAGTTCCCTCTTTAATTTTATCTTTCGTCACGTCTGGCTGACATAATGAGTAATACCAATGCAGCAAACTTAGGAAAGAGATGAGGGACAGACTTTGAGACTGATAACTGATAATGTGGCTGCTTTTGTGCAGCACATTACAATTCTTCTCTTCTACAGTTGAAATAAGTGCCTCACATACTTGCGTGCTTTCAATAACTTTCTGAATATCCTTGTCTCACCCAGCGAAATTCAGCTTTTACACTTTCCTTATGCTTAAAAATTAAAGCCCAGTGAACAGATTTTTAAACAGTTTCTTATTTTATGCATGACAGCTTTGGAGTTCACCTCTATGTTTAAAGATATTTAAATTCCCAAATTCAAGTCATTTTTCAGGCCATAGTGGCTTTCACATTTATAAAACACCCCACACTCCACCGTTTGAATTCATTAAACCCTGTGATTTCATAGCTGCTAATATCAGCCCGGTCACAGCTGCTCAGACTGACTTTCCATTACTGACTGTCACCTTCCCGTTTACATCCGAACCGATGCACAAGCTCTGTCACCAGTGGAAAGAACTGCAACAGCTTGAAGGTTTATTTCACTCTCCCCCAAATCTCAAGTGCATCATAAATCAGGGTGTGTACAGAGACAGAAAACAACACAACAGGGTGAAGAATCCCAGAGATCTGTGTGGAGAGATGACTTTAAAACATGGGTGTTGCTCCTCAATTAAACAACTCCGTCATCCAGTCTATGCTTTACTCCCTCTGGTCACTGTTCCCTCTGGGCTGAGCTGGAAAGAAGAGGGGGAAAAGTCCGTCCGGTGCTGGCTCTAATCGTTGTCCCGCTGCCCAGCCTTTGGCTCTCCTCCCTCGAGTCTACACAGCCAATCAGAATGAAACAGATGTGTTGCATATTTTGTGTGTCTACTGGGCTGAGTTGACTTGTACTGTGTTTATTTAAATGTCTGTGTTTATTTGATTGACTCAAACCAGATTTACACATTTTTATACATGGGTAAAATGTATAACCCTAACACTAGAGAAACACCATAACAACTATCAAGCGCAGTGATGAAGGCATCAAGCAGATGGTTGGTCAAATAACAATAACGCTGATGCATTGCAAAAATAGAATGAAGTAGTATGTAGAGAAATATGCTTCTAATTCAGTTTCAAGTTAACGTCAAATTAGCTACACAGCTAGACAGTTGAAACATGAATATATAGATCCATTCAATAACTTAGAATATTACTGAGAATATTCCAATTTTCTCAGTAATATTTTTAAAAATATTACTGAGAAAAGTTCCTGAAGCTAATTTATTTCACAAACCTAATCACTAAGTGAAACAAATTATATAGAGATGGATGTTTGAAAGCCTTTATTTCTGTTAAATATTTAGTGATTTTCCATTTACAGGTGATGAAAACATGACATTCAAAATTAGAATATTACATCCAATCTTAAAAAAATGTTTTTGTGGGCTTAATGAAAAGAATTTCTAATGCCCGCTCAAAGGTTGTTATTTTAAAAAGGTACTTTGACTAATGGGCCTCATTTGAATGCATGTTCTAATTTATTGAATATGAATATCTTTGGATGTTATGACTAAGAAATGATCCCACACACATCAAAACTGGCGTTGAACTAGAAAAAAGCAAGCAAACTAAATGTAAGATTTCATAATACCCATTCCCAAGCCACTTACTAATCTCTATTGATGATGTATGGACTTTGGTTAAAAGTTGTGTCCATTCTAACAAACCAACCATTCAAAATACATTTACTTTCTGTCTGACCAACCAAATATTCAGCTAGAATTCAGGCTAAAGCCAGATGATTTGCTCTTGCAACTTGCCAAGGGACATTAATGAATGTGTATATTTATATAATGCATTGTTTGGTGTTTAATCATTCAACTGAAAATGATGGTTCAGATAAAAACTTAAAATGCCCCAATTCATGTCTTTAATGAGTGTACTCAAATTTCTAACTGTAACTACTCACTAAAACACATTTTGCATTTAAAATCCCTGGCTCATGCCCCGTCTTATTCTTGTAATCCCATAAATACAGTGGTAAATACAGACACCCTTTTGCAGGCACACATGGTAAGAATATAATTGTTTGCTCAAATTTTAGACTAAAACAATTTTTTGATCTTTGAAGCAGTTTAGAGAAATACACATCTGCCAGCTGTTTTGTTCCTGGGTGGATTTCAGCATGAGAATTAAACCCACACTGTTTCAGAGGAGGGGGGGGAGGCGAGTACACAAAATGCTTTGCATGTGATGTAAAGGCGTGTCAGCTCAGGAGATGCATCTGAGCATGAGCACATCTCCTGGATCTCCTGTAGCACAGAACTCCCCTTCCCGTAGAATACCTCATGTAGAAAAGCCTTGCATGCCTCCTCCCTCCCAACATCTCCACCCTCTCCATCTGTAGCTGTTTCCAGTGACTGACAGTCAGCTCTCTGAGATGTTCAAAGAGAGTTGTTTAAGCTGCTTCATTCATACTTAAAAAAGTCATGTTGACATAAAAAGAAAGAAACCTAAGACTTCATGGGAGATGAACTCATGTTTGACTAAGGAATGTTTACATGGTGCTTGACTGACTTGCTGAGCAAAAGAGAAGTTGGACAACACATAAATCAGAGCGGAATGGAAAAAAATAGGGAGTGAATGGCTAAGTAATCATCCAAATGCCTCTTTTTACTGTTCTCCTGCTCCAGGCTCCAGCTGTTTCAGAGTTTTTGGGGCCAGGAAGTGCTGGAGGAGGAGTATACGGGGTGGAAGCAGAAGGAGGTCACAGCGCTGCTGGCCCCTGGGTTTGGGAGGATATGGCTGTGGGGAGAGAGAAGACACTTGGCTCACTGTTATAGAGCTCCATCAGTCTGAGCGTTTACTGAGCCCGTCTTTAGCAACATGTGGCATATTCAAAGCGCTGGTTCTCACCACTCTATCAAACACCGGCCCTTTCTTATACACAGGCACAGACATTAATAGTGAGTCACCAACAGAGACTTGGTGATATTTGGAGACCACTGTGACTGCTTGGCCTTGCATGCTTGGGATGCCTTGGGTGTGACCAGGGGCTGTGTATGCTCCAGCTGCATGCAGTCTGCAGCCTGCCCTCTCTATGAAGGAGAGGGAGTAAATAAACACCAAGGTCTTCAAACATGAAAATATGGGCAAATTTTCCTGATCTGACCTCCTAAAGCTAAAGTCTCAACAATGAAACTGAAAGAGGGTTAATATTCACAGGAATAATTGGCCGCTGCGGCCGCAACACGGCAGTGAGACAGCACTGCCGTCATCCCAGAGTTTCCATTCTTCCATGAACTTTCCAGTCATCTATTGTGCAACAACTCACCACAGTTTCTCGGGTAATTCTCAGGACTATACAAAAAAAAAAAACACACAGCCTCCGCCTTCCTCCTCGTTTCTCCTCCTTCCTTCTCCTTTCTCCTGGAAACCATGTGTGTCGTTTTCACTGCCTGTAGATCTACGAACCCAACTGTGACCTCGGAGAATTCAATATTCTCATCAGAAAACCTCAACATCCCTAAAGTGGCATTTAGTCCCGTCAGATGCATTGCAGTTTTCTCCGTGAGAAACTGAGAAAGTGAAGGAGACAGTGTTGTTTGTTTGCCACTTTTCCACAGCTCTCAGCTGTTACGTTTGGAGAGGGAAAGTGTGTTAGCACTACAGCTATTTACTAAATCCATTAGTTATCAAAAAGATGCACATGGTGCACATTTCAGCAGCTCAGCTTTTACAAAGACTTTGAAGCTGAACTAAAAAGTCTCTGTGTAATGAGAAAGCAGGTAATTGTTTTGAAGGGGCAACTTTATAATGGAAAAAAATATAAAAACAGCCCATGTTTTCAATTAAGTCTTTCCGTCCCATCCCCCCTAAAACTATGAAAAAGTGGAGAGTTCAGACAAAGCTGCTATGCTAGTCTGCTCCATATGACCAAGTTCGTGTTATAAAAAGTAAAACAATGACAAGGTCACCACAATTTCAAGTTATTTTTCAAATTTCAATTGAACTAACGGGGGGGAAAAATGACATACACAATAATCTTGCTTTTGCTTGGTGTTCCTGACAACGCCCTTCTTCTTTGGATCATGAAATAGTAAAATCCATCACATAAAGAGACTTAGCAGAACACATGTTTTGAAATTCTCATATGCGTGTGTGTGTGTGTGGGAGGGGGCGGGCTAATGTCTCATCTGGAATGTGTAAAGCATAACAATATATCCCTTCGACTCTCATCACTTTGGATCGAAAGCGATGTTGAGCTGGGAGGGGAGTGGGTGGGTTCCTGACAGAAGTGTAGAAGAAAAAGCTGGGGGCGATATACATCAAGCCTTCCCATTCGCAAAACTAGGCAGCTACGCAAAGGCATTTTTTTTTAGTTTTCCTCTGGGAAGGTCAAAGTGTTAATCTGAGAGATCTGTGCTTCATGGAGCATTTGGACACATTTTATGATAAGCTGAGACTGCTGGCTTGTTTATGCTCTATATTTTACAAAGATTGCCCTACAATCAAATGACATGGGCCGTGGTGTGATTCTTACCCCTGCTTGCTCTTTGATGAAGTTTTAGCATTTGTGGGAAACTGTTTTTGTTGCTGGTGTTTTATGCACTGCTTGCACTGACAACACAGGGTACATTATTTCCAATTTAGCCAGGCTTTTTAATGTCTTTGCAGCCAAGATTTTGAACCTAGTAACACTCTCCTTACAGACTCAGCTATGTAAAACTGATTTACAGTTCTTTGAAAGGTATTTGCCTATAAAGAGAGAAACTTGAACTTTTTGAAAAATGCATGCCTCGTCATATCTGATGTAAAACCAACCCAGCATTTCAGAAAGAGAACCTAACACCAACAGTGAGACATGGTGGTGGTAGGTTTTTTGGTTTGGGGCTGCTTTGCTGCTTTGGGATCTTGACGACTTGCTGCTGCCCGTGGTCAAGTCAAGTTCTGGGTATACATTTGATTGAGATGCTGTAGCACAATCTGAAACTGTCCATTCATCTTCAAAACTGGTCCATTGTTGCTGAATTGTAGCAGTTACTCAAGGAAGAGCGGGGAAAATTTCCGTCTACAACCCCTTTTCCTCTGACAGCTTCTTCATCCACAAGGATGTGAAATACCAACTGCAGTTATCACAAATGTTTAAGGACAGTTGTTGCTGTCAGGTGTGGTAAATTATCTACTACATTTAGGGGTATTTTTTTCCCCAATTAGATTCAGGTTGTTTCTCATCGCATTTGTCCTTTTATAAATGAAATCCTCATATCACATCAGCCTTTTTTATTTACCCAGGTAATGACTATTTAAAATTTTAAAAATGTGTAGACATTTTTTTAATTCAAGTAAAAAAAATAAATAAAAGCAAGCAAAAAACAGTAGAAATATGAGTGCAAATACTTTTCATAGCCTTGTAGCCATCACAGTCATATTGTAAAATCACTAAATGCAGAGCCACAAAAATAAACCATGTGACTATTTTTAGTGCTAGAGTTAAAATCAGTAATAGCAGCTGCTCTCTTCTTAAGCATGAGGAAAATGTACTTGGTGTGTACCAGTTGGTTTACATTTTATGTATACCTGTGAGTGTAGACATTCACAAGTTTAGGCCTGTTGCAACTTTCTTGTATTAAATTTCTCACTCATTAGCACACACTTCCTTTAATGCCCTGTTCTCTTGTATTTCTAAATTTAAAGCGATATACAACAAATGAACCTCTGTATTAAGTCGAATTTACAACACAAAGCAAGAAAAACATTACAGTTCTACACAGTAGTAAATTTAAAAAAGAAGGTTGAGTAATTTAATCAGTGTCTGGAACCTTATTTAACCAAGCTCTACAGAAAATTATAATCACCAGCAGCATTAAGAGCTGTTTACTGTTACGTCTTGTGATTTTCAGTGAATGTACAGAGTAAAATGACCCCTAAGTTGAGCCCTAAAATAGAAAATTATTGTAAAACAACAAGAATACATAAGTATTTTGTAGCGTAGCTGTTAACTTGGCTAAAGTTCTATATGAATCTGCTTCATGTAAAAAAAAAATTCACAAATCATTAAAAATGATTTTAAGAGGATTCAGAGATTAAATCCCTAGTAATATGTAAAATATTTGCTGAGGTTATGTACTTTGAACCACTCATATGAACCACAGGATTGCAGAGATTGTCGGTTAGAGGATTTCCAACGTCATTAGCAATACTCCTTTGTGGATTTTTTGAATGTTTACGCACAGTTTCAGGTGATGTTTCAGTCCAATGAACACCAGGCCCTTCATCTCCAACTTGTGATCCCCATACACACTCAGCCTGCATGGCTAACAAAATGAATGCAAACATAATTAGTTCATCTTTTTTGATGAGTACAAAGTTCAGCAACAGGGTTAAGACTGTGGTGAGGGGAGGGAAGTCGGTGCAGTAACAGTATTATTTGGCTCTGAATCAGTCAGTGCTTTCAAGCCAAATTACTTCCAGAGCTTTTCTATGTCCATGTAAAGAGTTTATCGGTCCATCCTCAGTTCCTGCTTCTCTCCAACACAGAGAGGAACTGTCAGTGGGTTTGGCATAGATTTGATGTTGCTGAATGCTCTCGGCTGTGGTCCAAACTGACGCCGACAGACGAAAACATACATCTCTGCGTCAGGCTGGACTTCGTAGAAGGCCACAGTTTCCTTTGGCCAGGCTGCTGTACACTCACCAGGCCAGTCATTACATGTGTATTTGTATCACCACATTTCCCATCATGTGATCTGATATATTCTTCTTGAGGAAATTTGAAAAGCAACCACAATCCTGGAGGTATTGTGGATTCCAGCGCACATCAAATCCCAGATGACTCATGACTTCAGCAGTCTGATCTCGGCAGTGATAAAAGCGAAAGTTTGCTTGGCAGCATACTGAAAGAAGATTGTACTCCTAACCCTTCGCTCTTAACCTGAATTTTTATTATCAGCTCAGCTTTTACACGAGACTAAAGGAAGTCGGCAAAGTGTGACCATCTGTGAAAATCTTCAGAATTGCTCTGGGTTATCAGGAATTTTCTTCAACGCGCAAGCTGTTGAACACACCCAAAACCTGAAAGTAAATGAGCTCATGTTTATACTTCCTTATCATGACATTTGAGCTGAGAAGCTTTCTAAAGCAAACAATATGTCGCTAAGCTAGAGCACTAAATACTAGTTAAAATCACCTTTTTTTCTTCTTAAAGGTGTTGGAAAATTTAGGTAAGAAAGTATTTGCTGGCAGACACCGTTCTGGCACTTAGAGAAGGGGAATGTTCCAAAAGTCTCTGCAAGCAGGAGCACAAATGCACTTCTTGGAAAAGTCTGATAAGATGCTTATAACAATATGTATGTTTTTTAGGAGCGGTAAGGAATTTTAGCTGCTTTCTTCCAAGTAACTTAATGACAAGTTGTACTAAAACATTTTATTTTTGTTAAAAGCAGCTTACCGGGAAGATGGCTGATATGGCTTGTCTTTTTTCTGTGCTGTGATAACTGTGAGGAAACAAAAGTGATTTTCATCTAATTCCTTCCGTAAGTTATTATTTTTTGTATTATTACATTCCCTTGAGAACAGTATCTCTCAGATCTAAGCAACAGTTTGTATAATGATCCTGCATGTTGGGACGTGTGTGCCAGTGACATCAATTTCAACAGGAAGCCAGAGACTAATGATTAACACATGGTTGGAATCAGTGAAGTGCCACAATCTAGAGATGATTTTTTTCACAACGTATGTCTCTGATTTATATTCCTTTTTTTTCATAGGGAGGGACAGGCACATTTCAGAAGGGAGACTAGCACAGTCTTACCCTTCTTTATCTAATTATTTCATATCCAATAGAGCTCTTCTGTTTAGTCATGGTCCATTTTGGACTTTTAATGTTTTTAAATAAGAGAAGTGTGGATGGTAAGATTGAGCTAATGTGAACCTGTCTTGTTCCGGTGAGCAGACCTGCATCTTTTTTAGAAAAGTACAAGAAATGCTGTACTTAAAAAAAAAAAAAATAATATATATATATATATATATATATATATATATATAATAACATTCCTGCTGTGGGCTGTGTCCTTATATGACTCCAGAAACATAATTTTCTTGTGAATGTTTATGCCTTGTGTCAGAATGTAATTCACTCCAACAGTCAATTGCAATGTTTGCAATCCTTCAGCATAGCTCCAGGTTTTAGGGGATTCCTCCTTAGCTCCTCCTGTGTGATCTGTGCAGCTTTATCTGATAGTCGCTAAGTGACGAAACACAAATACCAGCTCAGGCCTGAGAACAGGGCTTTACAATGCTACCAACTCTTACGCCCAAGAAGGAAGAGTTAGTATCTGGCAGAGGAATCCCAACGTCTTCTGTTTGTACTGTACACCAACTGAGTCATGCATCTGACGCGGACATAGCAGCACACACAAGCTGGATTTTGACATTCCAGTTACGGGCAGATTTTCAATGAGAACTTTTCCACCCTTCAACGGAATGAAGACGTGGAATGAGCTGACTTATGTCAAAATGCCACTGTTCTGGTTCTGACTCTTTAGTTTAAAGGGAATTTCTTCTCATTCACACATATATAAATCCAGATACTTATATACATTGAAAAAAAGGAGACAAAACTTTTCATTGTCACTGACGACTAAATGTTTTAACAAGTTACCAAGGTTATTTTTATTTGTCAATGGCCAAAATAAGAGCAAATTATTTTGTCCAACATTTTCAGAAGTCAATATACACTCAGATTGCTATGCTTTTAAACAGTTTGGGACAGTCTACGTCATGGCATTGTAATTTTCTGATTAAATTTGTTGTGAAGGTTTCAACTAACTACAGACACTTTTAAACACAATGCTCCTTTCAGTGACAACGTGGAAATATCAGAGCAAATCAGTCAAGATGCCAGGAAGAGATCTGTGCACTGTCAAGCTTTGTTTAACCCAGAGTACAATTTACAGATTTTGAAGTTGCAGTGTTTATCTGTTCAATTATATGAAAGTATAAACAGCATTGTGTTGTCCAGCCATAAATCTCTTCAGGAATGGGGATGAAAATGTTTTTTTGTTATGTCTTCACAAAGGCCCACTTATAAGAAAGTGGGAGCAATGTAAAATAACCCCCAAAATCCAGATTATAGTTAGCAAAAGCACAGATAATGGTATGATGTTGTCGGGGTGAAGAGGACATCAACGTTCTGTGAAAATCTTTAAGCAGTATCTAAAGACATCAGCAACGAATTCAAACACAAATGACTTTAAATACAGTGCCAAATTAATTAAGAAGTAGACTCAAGATAACAGCTTTCATGTTTTAGATAGGCCATCACAAAGCACTTTTCTAAATCCCTTAAAAATTGTGGGCAGAGCTGAAGAGTTGCAACCCAGGAGGCCTTCTAACCTGAGTCAACTATGTCAGAAGGATTTGAAAAAAGACCTTGAAAATTATTGTGCTAAACCCGTGGAAGGACACACAAAACATTTTGATCCAAATCACATTTTAAAAGGCAACCCTACCAAATACTAATGTAGTGTATACTTCTGAATTGGAGGTGAATAAAAAAAGAAAAGATTTCAGTTATTTTATGCTGGTATTTTGTAAATATATATATAAAAAAATGGTTACATACTTAAGGGGAGAGAAATATATTCAGATTCAATTTTAGACAATAAAAAAGTTATACATTACATTATACAGTGCATGTAAATATCTCATTTCAAACTTAAACTTGCCTGTCAGGCCGTCCTGCAAAATGCACTGTGTGCAGCCAAGTCCTGGCTGCATCCAAAACCAAAACCAAAACCTAGATTTTCTCACTCTGCCGTCCCTCCTACGTTTGGTGTGGCTGCAGATGAGCTCGTCCTAAAAGAGTCATGAGGCCACTCCTGTAGACCGACCTAAAATATGGCTGACTCATTCCATGGTAATTCACTTTAACACGACCTAACCTCAACCGTCCAGCACAAACATCAGATAATTTGCATCAAAGCCGAAATAGATGCTTGAACTTGATCATAATCAGGTATGTAACATGATACAGTAAAACTGAAAGCAGATTAGAAGAATCTGTTAAACTGCACATATTGTTCAACTGTAAAACATATTTAAGCAGGCCCCTAACAATTCTCATTCAATAACAGTAGAAACATTACCATGCCTCCATGGACTTGGATATGGTTCTGTTTTTGCTCGAAGTGATGCTTAAATAAGACTGTAGCTTCTTTGAGAAAAAAGAAAACATTAAACAGACAAGCAATCAAGTTACAAAAGCATTTGTGCCCTAACTTGATCGCTTGCCGTTTTGGAGATCTAGATACCACCCTCCCCTCCCCCCGTTCAATCCTTTGGTAGAAGAGGAAGTCCAGGTTTAAATTACACCTGCAAAGCCATGCTCTATTCACTTTGTGTATACTTTCTTGTTTTGTAACCCCAGATTTGGAAAGAAGAGCCCTGTTTTTTATTTAAAGTGGGAGGCTTGGGGGCTTATTGTGCAACCAGCTACGTAACAAAGGACATGGCAAAACCGAGGTCATCAGTCCAAGTATTGTCTTGGACTCATGACGTCTTTTTGAAACGGGTGTTTCTGAAATATTAATAGGAAAATATTTGCTAGTTGTATAAAAACTTAATTATAAGCTCCAAATTATTGCATTTTGATATGTTTATGGGAGTACCACTTATGAATAACTCTAACCCTATCCCTGAAATGAAGTTTCCACAATTAAGAGCGCATAACTAATATTTCCTACAGATTTTCTTTGTTTATATGTGGAAACAAGGTTTCATTTTTGTCATTCTCCTTTGTAGTTTTAAACTTTGTGAGCCAATGTTAACGATTGTTTCATGTTTACAACTATGTTCAATTTAGTATTGGTCTTTCACCATAATACTCAAGAAAATATTACAATGAAGGTCTATATTTTAAGGATCATGACAACCTTTTGAAGATTCTGTGTACAGTTTGTGCCCACCTGCTTCCACTAGATCAGACATATTCATCTTATCACCTTGCTGCTGTTGGCTCTGCCTCCGCAAAGCCCCCAAACCACTGCTTCAATTAGATCTTCACAAACAGCAGCAGTTACAGCTGAATGCTCATGGTTTCAATGGGCTCTGCTTCTTTGCCCAACTCCTGCACTGCCAGGACACACAGAACTGCTTCACCTGGCAGCCCAGGGCCCGAGCAGCAGCCAACAGTCTCATTCCTTTCTGTGTTTACTAACAGACCACAGGAATCCACCTGACCGAGCCAAAAACTTCAAGGGCTGGTGGGTGAGAGGCCCGAGTTTGGTTCTCCGACTGCAGTTACGTTTAGACTGGGGTCTAAACAAGAGCACCCCAGTTCAAACTGGGGGATTATTCTTTTTTCACTGGTGTCATTATCATCCTGCTTTGATTTACAGCCTTGCCACGCTGCTGAGATGAGGGATTCAGAGACCTGGCCTGCTGTGGCCTGCAGTGTCGGTCACTCATCCTTAAATCTTGTTTGTGTGGAGAGTTCCATCGATTTAGCATGATCCAAACATTGCACAATGGTAACTCCCTTTGGCACTGGACAAGCTCTTCCGTCTCTATACTCACACAGAAGTGAACAAGGGGCTTGCCTCACAGACACACACGCTCGTGCACAGGCATTCTGTGCATACCATGAGTCCTCTAGAGGGCTCATTCACAGGCAACAACACTCAAAGAAGCAATATCTGAGCAGAACAAGGAATGACATATATCTCTGACCAGTCAGAATAGGGGCAGCTCAGCTTTTTAATGTAAAATATGAACATCTTACAGGGTAAATTACAGTTATGGCTGCACTATATAATTGTGCCTATCAGTTGGTCAAATTTACCTATCAAATGTATTTTAATTTGTAGTTTGCAAATCTAATGTTCAGTTCAGTTAGACTACATTTGCAACATTTTCTTTTTTTGACAAATTCTGCTTACACAATTTGATTATAATTGAACTGACGACACTGGTTCAGTCAAATATTATATTCCAGCAAAGAATTCTTGCCGTTTGTTGTATGCGTAAATATCTGTGGTGAACAATCAGGGTGTTTAATATAGAGAAGGCTACAAACAATTAATGCATTATCAAATGAATAAAAATTAACAAATATTAATTTAATTTTACTAATTGTCTAAGCTGAAATAAAAATGAACCAAAAGATGAAACAAGTCTGCCAAGCAACTAAGAAAAATAAATAAATACACAAGAGACAGAGCACAGGAATAAACTATGAAACTAACCATTAAAGAATGAACCAAGAGACAATAACAGAGTCAATACACAGAGTCTGGACAGGCTAATTGTCACAAATAATCAACAAGAAAAATGAACATAGCAAAACCTATACCTAACCCCAGATACCCGTGTCTGTCACAAGCCGAGCATCCAAAATGTTATTGTTGCTGTAAACATTTTGCTGAGACTTGTAGTCTGTCTCTTTGAATGTTCCTTTTCCCAAGGCTTGTCCACAATTCATGGCTTCTGACTTGATAGTGAGTTTGTGTGATATTCATCAAAATTAGACAAGCTCTAGGCTTTCGGTTTGATGTAACTTTGTTATGTTTATCAGTACAGAAACATCGGTGGACTGGCAATGTGGTTGAGCTGTCAGTTTTCCTCAGACTAACTGTTAAATAAGTGGTTTACTCAGGAAACCGCCTTCTTGTGTAGAGAAAGCCTAACTGGGCCAGGAACTGCTTGCCGCTGATGAAAAGCTAAGAACTGCCAAAAGACTAAGAAACATTCTGTGCTGGACCACACATTTAAGTTTACATCAAACTTTAGTTTGTTTAGCTAACGCTAAGCTAGCTAAAAAGTTTACGTTAAAGTCATTCTTCAAACCAAGATAAGCTCATTGTCTGAGGTAGACAACAAAAAGCAAATCTAAGTTGTGGTCATAAGGCAGTAGGTTACTCATGTCACCTTAGAATAGATTTATAAAATGTAAGATAATTCCCTAATGACATAATTACAGATCAGTTCGTTTTATGTGCCTGAATAATGTAAATAACTAGAGCTGCATTTTTATTTCGAGCAACTGTTCAAGTCTAATAAAGAAACATAAATGTAACAAGAGATATGAATGCAGAATATAACAAAAATAAAAAAATAAGTGAGCTTAAAAAACTATTTTCTACATAAGTGCAAGTCACCTGATTTTATGGGTTCACTTAAGAACTGACTCTAGAGATGGCAATTATATGAAACTACTACAATTGACAAAAATAAGTGAGTTTCAATATAATTTGTTTTGAATTTTTAAACATTTCCATTCAGTCTGAAGAAGTCTTCCCTCAAAGAAAGCTATGGAGATGAACACAGATAATATCAGACAGAGGGATATTTCCACCTAGAAGGAGTTCAACCTTACATAATTGTGGCAAAATACAGAGCTCCACAAGCTGATGGCTGCTAGAATATATAGTTAGTGCTTTAACATCAAACCTGGCCATTTCAGACGGTGCTGGTCCTTTTCACTCGTTTGCTTTTTTTGGTTGCTAAATTTTCTGGAAACAAATTCACGCCACAGAATTCTTGTGAAATTTGCTGCATTTGTACAGACTACAAATAAGTGCCACTGACGAAGAAATATTAGTGCAAAAGTTGTTCAAAACAGAAATAGTTGCTAAAGCACACAATCTCGTCTCAGCAACTCCCTGCTCTGTAACTGATGTTTCCAAACTTCATGGAATTCAGAAGCTAGTTATTTCTGGGAGGCAAAATTCATCCAGTTAAATTATGATTTATCTGGATTGTAAAATTATCTGAAAAAGATTGTGACATTTTGTTTAATAAATGTCAAGCGTGACCATGACAGATTTTAAAGCTGATGTGTTAGAATTTGGGTGTGATTGTCCTATTTTTGGTTGGACTGTAATGTTTTTTAGCTTTGAAACAAAAAGTTACCTTTCTGATAGGAAGACGGTAGACTTTTGAAAGCTATGTTTATTTATACAATCATAGTGCCTATGCCAGTTTTATTGTTTCAAGTTAAACTGTTTTTATTAGTGCAATAAAAGGGAAAGCACAATAAGACACGCAATTTATCAACAGCCAAAACAATGAGAGACAGGAATTGAGTTTTCTAATGAGCTATAAAAGGACAAGAAAGACGAAGACTCAACGTCCAACTTTATGAGGTGTGTCAGCCATGCAGAATGCAGAATGCTCCTCTTTAAAATACTGAGCAGACCAACGCCTCTTGCATTTCCAAGACTTTAGCAAGAAAACAAAATACTACAGGACACCCTGTACAGCCCTCCGAACTTCAGCACGGCCCATATCATTCCGCGGGAATAAGAAAATAGGGGGTTGGAGAGGAGCAGACCTCCGGTGACGTGCAGGGCCTGCAGGGCGGTGTTCTCAGACTGATTAGGCTGCATGAGACACATCTGGAATAGTAACTGCAGAGGGAGAGAGGAGCAGACGCGCTTGCGATTCTTTCCCAACTCTTCACTTCTCTTCAACACGCCCTTTTTCACTGAAAACTTCTGCTCTACCTTTTGTAAGTTGGATTTAAATTTTTAAAACTTTTTTTTGGCAGTCACTAAATGTATGTTTTGTTTTGTATTTTTTTATTATTATTTTTCTTTGGTGTATGTCTATCCGTATTTATATGCTCATAAAGAAACATTTATATCACTTTATCAGGCCTTCTTGGACTTCAAAACCGCTTTGGATTTACTGTAATGGTACAAAAATGATGTACCATTACATCAATTTTGATGTAATGGTACATTACATCAAAATGTAACATTACATTTGGTACATTTATCGCGTGCTCAAATCTCCGTGGTTTGCGTGTCTCGCCTGTCGCAGTTTTGACTTTTCATTCTTGAGAAAACAAAACAGAGACGAACGAAGTTTACGCATGGCGGCGGAGCTGACTGGAATATTTTCCCTCGCATATGGATTGAGTTTGACTGCTCGTAAAACCGACTGTCGTTTCAAACTTTTTAAGCAGAGCTTTTTCATAAAGTTATTTGTGCTAGAAGGAACTATGAAAACATTGTTTATAAGACTGAGTAATTAAGTAATTTTCACATTTAAATAATTATGTGGCTCAGCGTCTTGAATTGACATAAAGTGTTTTTAGATTCGTTTTATCTTAGTATACTTCACTCATTAAGGGAAAAAAAATACTTTTAAAAAGTGTCTTTTTTTCTCTTTTTCCTTTCAATGTAATGGGACACTTTCACATTGAGGTAAACATTGCGGTTGCTCCAGAAGTGAGGAAATGCCTCCCCCTGGTGTCGAATTGAGTAAATACTTGTGCTGAGCTGCTGAATGAATCGATGTTTTTCTTACCTCTGTTTTCTTATGCTTCTCCAGATCTGTATCCAACATGTTGTGCATTCTTTTGGGAGTGCTTGCTTTGCACCTCCTCGTTTTCATTCTCCTCATTGTGTCTACAGCATCCAGTGTAAGTAACCCATTCTATTTAAGGCTGCAGCTGTTTTATTGGGTGGCAATTTGGTGTTGTAGTTTTTGGAAACAAGAATGACACGTTTGTGCTTATGACTGCTTGTTTTTATTATTTTGCTTTTTTTGTTTTTTGTTCTTTTTTTAGCAATGGACTGTAGAAGCACGAGGACACACCGATCTTTGGTATAACTGCCACTCAGATTCTCAAGGCTACCACTGTTCACAGGCCAGCAATGAAGGTTTGTGCACATTCCAGAATAACAAACCCTTTTTGTTGTTGTTGTTGCTGTTATAGATTATGAAGACTGAAAATGACTCTTTCTCCTTTTTCTTAGATTGGATCCAGGCTGTGCAAGCCCTCATGATCCTGGCTGTAGTCTTCTGCTTCGTCTCCCTGTTAGCTTTCGCTTATCAGCTGTTCAGACTGTTTAAGGGCGGACGCTTCTACTTCACCTCCATCTTCCAGATCTTGGCGAGTGAGTATGACTTTATTACTGAGAGGGGTTACACCCTGAAAGGAAGTAGTCTGAGCTATGACATCATCTGCAACCCTCCTGATCTCTCTCTCTCTCTTTCTCTCATTTTGAAAAAATAAAATCTTCCCCAGGTGTGTTTGTGATGTGCGCAGCGATTATCTACACCGTGATGAGACCGGATAGTGACAAATACTATGGCTACTCTTACGTGCTGGCCTGGGTGGCATTCCCTCTGAGTCTCATCAGTGCCCTCATTTATCTCATACTGAGGAAGAAGGATTGAGAGCAGAGAAAGCTGGGGGAGAAAAAAAGAGTTTGGAGACTCGTCATCACAACATCGCACTGTGCCTACTGCACTCACAGACAATGAACTGACATCCAAGCAATACAGTTTTCCCATCACATGTCGAAAGTATCACAGCAATCTGTTTTGTGGATTCCAACAAATGTTTTGGTGACAATCAATTTCCCAACATCCCAAAAATAATCCACCGAGTGTGAAACGTTGAATAATCCTACCTTCCTTCAGTGTGAAGATGTAAATAGTGTCTGTGGTTTTTAGACATATTTATAACATTTTTTACATATTTTTTGTACATAGTGTTGTCGAGTTAACATTGTCATTCTCATTGATAGTGTGTCTCTTCCAAATCATGCAGCTGTACCAAAGAGATGTCGCTTCAGCTTCCAGTGTATCAAGCTCTGTCTTTTTTATTGTCTTACCTCCACTTAATGCCAAATGCTTTTAACATTGTGCCTTACTACCCTACTACAATATGTGTGTATGTATGAAAGGAAAACAAGTGTTAATAAAATCTTGAAGTTTCTTTTTTTTTAAATTGACTTTTTACTTGATATTCCAAATAAAAATGTTTTACATTTTGTAACATTAAAAATGGTGCTTTCTTTACTTACTATTTTTGACCCATATATTCTTATTTGTGCTGCACTTGTGTTTTTGCTTGTAATTCCTTTTGCCTAGGTAAACTGTAATTTCTTTTTTTTTTTTTGCATTTTGAATAACCCGTTTGAAATAAATGTCGCTCCTCAGTAAAGACTTAAGTTATTTGTTCAGGTATGCTCAGAAGTTTACATCACCGAGTGGGCATGAATGTCATATTATAGGGAGTTGTCACCTGCATTTGTTCACTTGGCACCCCACCTTCCTGCTTAGAACACTGAGCCCATTTAAAATCCACAAAGACTTAAAATTTTTGAACTAACTAAGGTTCTTCTTCTTTTTTTTTTAAATTGAAGTTATGTAACCAATCAAATCTGGAAAAATGACATACATAATGCAATTTGACAGCTAATTATATCAATTTGAGGAGGTTTTGGATCAAAATGAATCATTTACATGAGAAATTTATCAATGACTGACATTTTGGTGATGACATAATGAAACAATTGCCATGAAGCTGCACTTCAATTAAAAGCTTCATTTTAACATGTGATGCCACATTATGACATACAATAATAATAGGCCAATATCTCTTTGCACAACTAGAACAGAAAACAACCTTATAATATTTTTTTTTCATTGCTTGAAAACTGTTTACATCAAAATGATGTAAACAATGATGTAACAGACAAGATTCAAACTTTGAATTTGCTAACAGCGCCCCCTGGCGACAGACATATAGTCAAAATGCTCATCAAATGCTGATCCAACTTGGAATTAAAAGTGAAAACATTATTTCAGCAAAATAACGTCAATCAATGAAGAAAGATAAATATGATTCAGATAACTACAAACAAGATATTTTGATGTATTTGGAGCTCTGGCTGGTTCACAGATGTCCAAACCTTATCTTTAAAAGCTCCGATTTTTATGATATCGTTCTAAATTTACATCTTCAACATTTGCAAACTTTTAATAGCACTACTTGTATTTATTGCAACCTGACTCTACTGTTAGTGTGAAATCACTTAATGCTGACTTTCCCCAAATCTCAGTGGTGATAGTAGATTCATTTACACACAGAAGAATTTGCTGGATAATGCAATATGTGTGCATTACATATGTGTGCATTACATGCACACATATAATGAACAGTCTTCTATAAATCAAATTTGCAAATTTAAAAATACATAGTCAGTGAGCCATAAACCACTTTATAAATATGGATGTAATGCAGTTTTCTGAAGAAAGCCTGTATTTCCACTAGATGGTGCCTACAACACATATTTGCAGACATTACAGCTTCTTTAATTTAAAAAAGAAAATACAACAAACCATTTGGTATAAATATTTGACATGTTATACAACATGGAGCACAGGAATTAAACCAACCATTATGTAATATGGTTGTTGCATCTGACCATACAACGAAAAAATGTTTTCAAAGTAAAAAAAAAAGAAAGAAAGCACCTCAAATCTAAGAAAATCTTTAAAATCACCACAAAGAAAATGAAACAAAGTAAAGAAATCATTAGGGACTTATCACTCATTCTGGGTAGATTCAAAGCGGATCCTCTCATGTTAACAGAAGGTGGCACCACAATATGCTGAGATATTTGGCTTCTAAATAAGTCTATGGGAGGTTAATTAAGTGTGATTAAAGGTTTATGGATGTCAGTTTTCAAATAGTCAAATGTTCTACTGGCTAAAATGAGAATAAAATTAGAACAAAGAAATCTAACAATAGTTAGTTTGTTTCTTTCTAATTAGCTACGATATGACGCTGGCTCTGCCCCCAGGCGGAAGTAGAGTAAACCTCTAACAGTGTTAGCGGGAAACAAAGGTGAAATCAGCGTTAAAGACCATGTCCGAGGACGAATGAGGGGCACGAAGTCTGTTGGATGTGAGCGTGAACGCTGTGTTGGACGTATTTTGCACGCACAAAACGGGTGAGTAAAGACTTCAATAATATTGGCTTGTGAAAATCTGCCTTCTGGAAAATGCTTAAAAATAAACAGTAGCATAAAAAGCTTAAATATAACTTTACTGCAGCACATGGTTTCATGCTACCATAGAGCTACCATTGGAATTTACACACAAATAAAGCAGAACTGCCTTCACTTATGGATGTATAACAGGTGGCACCACAAGGTCTCGACCTTTCTTACGGTCTGAGTATCCATTAAAGGGAAGCTGGCTAGAAGGGTTATAGCCAATTTCCTGTTGGGGTGACCAGGTGTGTGCTGGGCCCATGCTTTCCATTGTTTGGCGACCATGGTAGGTTTGGAGGAAAACTGTTTTAAATTCATTGTTTTTATAATTTAGCATGTGCTGATATGATTTTTTTATACATATACAAAGCCACGCTATTAGTCACGTTCTGAATTGTAGTAGCATTGCCTGGCTGTGTGGCTGTTTGACGCTGCGTGTAGGCTTTATAGACTTGTGTTTTAATCAGATTGCATTGTATGTTTTTGTTTTTATACTGCTTTTTTTTCGTCAGGCAGGGCTACACCAGATCCTACGGATTTGATTTTTAGTGTTGGCTCATGCGACACTGGTATGCAGTGTTTTTCATAGAATGATTATATTAAAGTGCTTATTATAAGCATTTAGTAAGTTTTGTTTTTAGTTTTATTACTTCCTGCTGTCCTTTTAGAGTTTGCTTTTTCTTTTTGTTACACTGCCCAGCTTCTGGATTGTTTGTTTTCTCCTTGGTATATGTGAGGGTGGACTAACCATTCATTTTTGTATTTGTTTGTCCTTGTCTAGTTTTTGGGTCACTTCCCAGAATATCAGCACGTTGTGATTAATCTTAAATCTTAATAATATAAGCCTTATGCATTAATAATTTTAGTGTGGCTTTAGAGGGAAATCAAGCTGTTTTCAATAAAATAATATATAATGGAAGAACAAAACGGGGAGACTGTGGCCCCTTATTAGATAATTTTGCATCAAAGCCTATAATATATCCAATTGAGAATCTTCAGCATGACTTGAAGTTCAGAGATGTTCACCATACAATCTGGCTGAGCTGAAGATATGTTATTTTTTTGTAAAACTTTCACTGTTTAAATGTACAAACCTATCCCAAATAATCAACATAGGTCTGCAAATTAAGTTCTCAAGAGCCGCCAATTGGCAATTTTTGGTTGCATCCCTGCTCCATCACATCTGAATTGAAAAATTTTATAGCCTCCATGGCATGTCATTAACTTTTTATTTGATTCAGGAGTACTGGAGCAGCATTCATCCAAAAGTTGCAGGACAATACAGGATCACATTTTTCAGATCATTAGTTGTAGAAAGTGTTACTATATGAGTCATCTGTGTTGAAATGTATCATTAGCTATAGATTTTCTGTATAGCATTGAGGTTAGGGGTTGAATGTGAAAAGTGGAGGGAGTGTGAATACTTTTTCAAGGCAATGAATGTTACATTCCACAGCTACAAGCCGAGACAGCCGAACATGGATCCACCAGATTAACTTTGTTTCCACTGCTTGATGGTTAAAGAGGTTCTCTTTTGAATTTATCAGACCCGACAAAAAGAGCGAAGCCAGCTAATGTTGGTCTGGTAAAAGTCCCTGGGCTCACAGATAACATATTGAGGATGTCAAGAAAACTCTGGAGGCCGATAATGGCCTCCCTGCTCCATTTGAAATGTAGTTAACCTTAAGGGTTATTTATCACTGTGTGGGTCGCAGAGGGGCACTTAGTATTTACTGCAGGACATGGAGGATAGTGGAAAGGAAATTGGGAGAAAGACACCCTTATCACCATCCTCTGGGTGTTGTGATGGCTGTATACACATACATCAGCGCTGTTTTACTACTTTATAAAAGCCAGCATTTTTCAGCCACATGGCTGACTCTCCTTAGAGTAAGATTGTTAAACAGCAGCTACTGACATTTATCTCTTGGCTGCCAAGTGTTTTCTTGGTATCCCAGGAGTCATTTGTGTCTACATTTGGGAATTTTTTTTCAGGAAGGCAAGGATAGCTGAGAAGCAGGACTCACAATGAGGTGAGAGAGTAGATGAGTCTATGAATGGAACATGAGGAACTTCAAAAGGAGCTCCAGCTCACCCTTTTCTTTTCTCTTTAGATTTGCTGTCTTTTTTGGGGGGATGTTTGCCTCCTTGAACAAACCCAAGTGCCTTCAGATGTAGCTAAACGATTGAGCAAATGGGCAGGCCCAGCTTATTCAAAGCTGATTTCATCACGCCTATAAATCTCAGCGAAATCAAAGCCCATCTTATGCCCTCCTCTCTTCTCACCTTTTGTCTTGCTAATACACATTAGTGTGCGGCTGGCTGCCCATTTTGACTGCAGTCGGCACAGTCTGGGCGAAGCTGCAGATGTGTACCTTTGACCTAAGAACCCTGCCATTACATCCTGTCACTGAACCCTCACCATTCACAGAAGACTCTATTCAGAATTCACTGCCATATGGAGACATAAGCATATATAAAAGCTGACAATTACAAGTTTTTTTTTCTTTTTCTTTTTAAATTCCCAAACTTAAACTGGCAAAACTAATTGCACTGACATGCTCTCAAATGTGCAGCGCTTACCTCATGTCACTTGTCATTCATAATCAGATGTCAAAA
The DNA here is from genome assembly GCA_903067065.1 of Brachyrhaphis terrabensis. Taxonomy (NCBI): domain Eukaryota; kingdom Metazoa; phylum Chordata; class Actinopteri; order Cyprinodontiformes; family Poeciliidae; genus Brachyrhaphis; species Brachyrhaphis terrabensis. The sequence continues at coordinate 29,953 of CAEGAG010084836.1, read as the reverse complement.
CAAACGCAGCCACAGGAAATAAAGCTTGCTTTACATGTTCTGTGACATTTGAGAATAAAGGTCAAAAATATATGCTGCGTTGTGCAGTCGGTCATCTCAGCTGGAGTAAAAGGTGATTCACTGCTTTGCTTCTGAAACTTGAGACTTAATTAAAACAAGATGATGTTGTTAATTTAGCACCTGTGGCAACATCCCACCTGTCATAATCACTGAGTGGGAAAATAGTAAATGGAAATTAATTGTGAAATTACATTTTCCTGGTTGTTATAAATCAGAACAATCACTTAAAAATTGGACAAGTACAAAAAAGTCTTGCCAGCTACTGGTTCTGAATTAGATTAACCTTGTTTATGTACTCTTTTATTTATTTCAGATTGGATATACAGCATAGAAAAATTATTAATTTGTCATCTCCTGTCTGAAATAAATTACCGGTAGTACAAATATAAATAATTTCATCCTAATTCAGAGCTAGAGCCTAGCAGCACTTTCCAAGTTGGAGAAAACAAGTTATAGAGACAAATGTCACTTGTGTAATTATAAACCCATAAGTCTGACATGTTGGTTTCAGATCAGAGTCGACCTCCTCTAAATTAAAGAGCAATGTGACAGTGAAAAGATGCTCCAGTTCAGAAATACTGGAGCAGTGGTTGCACTCCTGCACATGTGTTTATGTGCTTCAGATGCGCTTCCCACATTCAAGTTGGAAATGAAAATATGGGGATAATTTAAGATGAACTTGTGAGAGCGTGCACATGTGAGGATAATTACACAGATAAAATGAAAAGAAAATTATTTGAAACCACGGTACAGCTGAGGACATGCATGTTCAGATGAGAAGGAGGATATCAAAGTAAAGATGTTGAGTGGATTTATTGGCTTTGTCCATTAAAATGTTTTTTTCTGTGACATAAATCCTTCAATCAGTGCCAAGCGACTGGATTGCAGATTCATAAGAAACAAAAGGAAACAATTAAACTTTACATGAAATTATCAATTCTCTAGATTTTATCAGTCAGTCACTGCAGTCAACCAAACCATGTCACATTTAATTCTGGTTATGCTCTAAACCTGAAGTTGCTTTTTTTTTTTTTTTTTGCAGCCTCTCTGTGTGGCTTCTTGGGGTGATTCCATGAGATGGGTTATAAGATAAACAATGACCACATTCTAAATCCATTTATCACTGAACGGACACAGGCTTGGTATCTGGTGGGAGATCAAATGAGAAATGGCAGTCATGGTTTAATTGGGTGGGTCAAACTGAAGTAGCTGTGTTATTTCAACCTCAATGACCCCAGCCGATGGCCCTGGACTTCCACAGTGGAGAGACCATGGGTAACCCAGGCGAGCTGAGCTAAAGGTGTTTGGAGTGGGTGTCTTTGTTTGCCTTCACAAGACGAGCGCTCCTTTCTTGGTGGTGACTGATGACCAGAGACCTGGTTGTTGCTGAAGTATGGTGCAAGGAAAGCTAGAATTACACCTTTAGCAAACACACCATAGCTCAAAGTTCACAAAAAAGGTGGATGGATCGAGGTCTACTTCAGCAACAAGCTTTTCAAACTGATGCTGACGCAGATAAAGTTTATGCTAGAGAGCATTTCTCATTTCCACAAGCTTGTGACTGCATTTGCAGGTCTTGGTGTAAAATCCTGCCTGTGACCCTTGCCTCAGCTTAGATGCAGCAATCTTTTTCAAGATATTCCTTATTGTCTCTATCAGCCTCAGTATGCATGAATCAGATAGTTTTTTTTTATGTAAACTATTTTTTTTCTTATTAAAAAATAAGCCTGCTGTCAATATTGCATAGCTGTATCAACAATGGACTTTTCCACTAAAAGTCAGGGACAGTAGTGAGCAAAGGGATTTATAGTGTAACGTATTTTCCGGACTATAAGTCGCTCCGGAGTATAAGTCGCATTTTTGAGGGAAATTTATTTGATAAAATCCAACACCAAGAACAGACATGTCATCTTGAAAGGCAATAAAAATAGAATAGATTCAACAACAGGCTGAATAATTGTACGGTATGCTAACGTTACATGACACGTAACCAACGAACTGAGAACGTGCCTGGTATGTTAACATAACATATTACGAGTTATTCAGATAACTATAGCATAAATAACATGCTAACAACTTTACCAAACCTTCCGTGTCACTCCAAATCAGTAAACGTAATGAAATCTTCGTCCTCCGTGTCGCTTGTAAACAGCTCGGCTAACTCCGAAGGTAGAATAACACAGCGCATTGAGTAGTAAAGAGTGTTGATGTTACAGAGAATGGACAATGTAAGCAACATGAAATCCAGGAAATCCTTTTAAAACTGCTGGCAAACTTTGTAAACACTCAGCAGTCCTGGTCATAAGAAGTCAGTCTAAATATTGTTGTTCTGTAGTTAACCCTGTCAGCAAAGATGTTTATGTACCAACACACAAAGACAGAAAGAAATGGCTCAACAAGTGTGGACACCCCCGGTTCACATTTAGCGGATTAATAGGGTCCCCTTCATGTCTGTGTAGTGCAAATGTTGACAGTGAACCGTCTAATGACCTGGTGCATGTCGTGTCTCTCCTCTGTCATTTTGCTTGCAGTCTAAAGAGTTCAAACAGCTGCTCCGTGTTAGCTTAGTTGGAGAGTGAGGAAATACAGACATGAATCTACTGAGACCATGTTGTAGGCAAAGCTTTTGAAACTTGTTTTCTAGAATCCTATCTGCCTTTAAGTGTATATGGACACTTTTCGGTGGATTAGAATATCATTAAAAAGTTAATGGATTTCAGAAATTCAAAAAGGGAAACTCATGTATTGCATAAATTCATTACACACAGAATTATTACATATCTGGTGTGTTTGCTGATTATAGCTTGACGTCATAGTCATAATTCATCTGAAAATTTGATCTTTGCAGACTGCTTAAACATGAATGTGCATAAAACACATTGGACCAACACCAGCATAAGACATGGCTCACATTTAGTGGATTTATAAGATGAAATACAAAATGTACTGAAAGACATTTTGGACTACTGGTCAACATTTTCATATTTTTTTTCTTTTTAGCTTACAGAAGAGGATTCTGACATTGTCCCTGAAATGGCCTAACACAAACAATGTGAAAGTTGTAACCTATATCCTTGATAACTCTGTGTGTGCCTCTTGAAGTACAAAACTGTAGTACTTCAAGAGTAGTAGTCTTGAAGTACTAAACTACTTCAAGACTGTAGTCCAAAACTACTTCCCTGTTAAATCAAGGGTGCCACACTCTATTGCTTTTGAATCTTTTCTACCATAGCTTTTCCTTCGCCTCAACTTTGTACTCATATGCTTGAATACAGCATTCTGCAAACATCTAGCTTATTTAACAATGACCTTTTGTGGTTTACCCTATTTGTGGAGAGTGTCAGTGAATGCATATCTACTAGCACATTTTATGAACATTAATACCTCATAATATGATTTATCAGCTAACAATATAAATCTATATGTCTTTAGATATCTTACATAGCCTGAAGTGGTTAAACACAAACATTGGCAATCATTAGCTTAATCATAAAGACCATTGACTAATGAGGGTGTTAACCTGTTAACCTCTCAACTTTTCAACCTGGACAGAGGAAGTTAAGCATGAAATTTAAAGGTCACTTCAACTCGGTAGATTTATGCGTCCCCTCCTCCCCCCTTTAGGACTGCTTTTGTCTAAATTTGGAGAACATGAAGTTCATTCACTCATTTCAACTTGCTTTTACTGAGCTTCATAATGCATATAGCAGCTCAAATGTATTGTAGTGCTTGTCATGTTGAAATGTTCCAATATCAAACACATTCCAAAATCCGACAAACTTATAAAAAAGGTTTTCAAATGATTATTTGATTTGTGATGGGAAAATTGTTTCTTTCAGAGCAATGCAGTTATTTCCCTCTTAGAGGGTCCTCAATATGACATAATGAATTCATATTTTCAACATGTGCTTTTCCTTTTCTCTTTTCCTTACACAAGTGTAATTGCAAAAAAACAAAGCGGACTAAAAGCGTCTTGTAGTTGAGCTCAAACATCAAGCTTTTGAAATCACTCTTGTCAATTATTACCAAGCCCATTTTGAACTTTTCTACAAGCCTGTCTATTGAAAAGGTTGCAATTGTGTTCTCTTCAGCTAGCTACAGAGACTAAAAGAAGTCAGAGCCTTGACCCCTTCATATTATCTGTACACATCCCTCTGACTCATCCTACAGCAGCACTTTATGTCTATAATTAAAGACTCTTTGTGAAGTTCGTATGCAGTATGCGACTCACGTTTTTCAGTATCTTCCATTGACAAACCAAAAACAGCTAGGACTTTTCTGCATTATAAAAAATGTAAAACAAGTAAATATGTTTTAATGGCTTTCAGGAGTAGCTTTAGTAGATGAGGCTGACAAAGTAACTGAGGCTTTAACAGCTTCATTGACACTCTTAGTGAGCATGAGACCCGTGAGGTTACTTTTTTTTTTTTTTTATCTGTGGCTGTCAAGGTGTTGAGAGGCCTGACAGCTTCAAAGTTCGCATCAAGCTCATTTTGTCAAGCACAATCACATCTCCACCAACCCTCCACCCTTATGTCGGCACCGCAAATGTCAACACTGAAACCCACGACCAAAAAAAACAGAGAAGCTCAGTTTTTAGTCAGGAGAGAGTTTAAGATGTGGTCCAGTTCTGTTCAGATAGGTCCTTCAAATCTTATGTTTTAAGTAACAGTAACTATTAATCATGACATTGCACTATGTTGAATATCGGTCAGCGATATGCATATAAAATACTCATTCCTTCATTTTTCATTCAGTATATGCCACATGAGTAGAAAGTAGTGGCTCAGTTCACAAGTCTAACTGCAACCGCAGAGAACATCCTCCTGACGGTTGTTGCTGACTATACTCTGCTCAGTCTGATTTAAGCCTGCTTCAAACACTTAAAAGCATGTTACAGGATAAAACAAAGTGGACTTGATGATGATCATCATGTAGTCCACTACATGATGATGTCCACTACATGATGATGTCCACTACATGATGATGTAGTGGACTACATGGTGACAGAGCAAATTAGAGCTGTTTGTAGTTTGGTAATTTCCTTAGAATTTCCATTGTTGCTTATTAAAATCTGATGAGATTATGCTGGGGATTTTACAAGGGTTTAATCTATAGATGTGATACTTACAGGGTCATGTGGAACTTTTAGTTATACTACCTTAAGTGTTTAGCATAGAGTATAATTTGAACACATTAACTGGAGAAATCAAATTAATTCGTCTTAATATAAGACCTACATTTATTAGTCATTTGCACCAACTTCATAAGAGTCACTGCTGGTTTGAAATCTAATGCATATCCACTTTGCGACCTGTGTGATGTGAAAAGCAGAAACCTCTACTTTGCAGATAAATAACTGATTTATGATGACATTTATATTCACTCATGTTCATCCATTTCATACGGTGGATATTTTCAAATTTTTTTGCCTCACTTTGAATGCCAGTTCCATAAATGTTATGCTCTAATTATTGCATTTGATACATTGATCCAGACCAGACAAACTAATAGAAAAATAGACTAGGTTTGAAGTTTTATGGAATGAACCATCTCTGATAGATACTTGTCTAAAATTAACAGTATGTGAAATGCTTCATAAAGTGGATAACGGGTAAAAGACACAATAATCCAGTTATTTTCTTCTACATCCACACAGGATCTGTGGTAGCCTATTAATGACGCCTGGCTGGTCCATGACTTTTATTATAATCACTGACTTACTGCAGTTAGTAATAAACAACCTTTCTAGTGTCTAAAGGGAGTTAAGCTCCTTTTTCCTGTACATGGAGATGGCATGTTCAGTTTAACACAAAATCCGTTTTTAATGTGTTTCTGTACTTTGATTGTCCAGTCGAACTGCACGCATGGAGCCACTCAACCCTTCCTGGGACCACACTGATATATGTCAATTGCTGCATCCTCGATGGTTGTTCAGGAGGCTCCACTTCTTCTGCTTCTGGGTCTGGCTCAGAATCAGTGACTCGATTGTGCAATAGCACATCTGTTTGCTCCCATTTTCATGTGTATAAAGTGTAAACACTGAGTTGGAGGGTCACAGCTAGCAGCAGCTTATTTGCATTACAGCGAGATGTTTTGACATCAGAATGAGATGATGTCAAAACACCTCATTCTAGAGGCAGAACTGACCTGGTGAAATCTCACCTTACCACTTGATTTTTTTATTTTTTTGTTTTTTGCAAAAAATTTAATGAACATAATTATTTTTGTGTAGCCCACAGCCCTATTCTAACTTGTTCAAAGAAGCATAGGTCTCCCTTAACTTAACTACTAGTGCATACTAGCTTCCTGTTTTAAGAGGATTCTTTAAAAATTAATTGGCTCCTACCACACCAATGTATTTTGGAAAATATATAAGCTGATAGTTTTTATTCAAATTTTGCTAAAAGTAACATAGGAGGTAGAGGAGGGAAGAGAGGAAGCTTCTTAAAGGGAAGAGTGCCTCTGAAACTTCAGAGCTGCAGTTATCTTCTGCATGGGTGGAAACTAGATTCCCTGTGGACAGAAAATGATTTTTCAAAGATTGCAGGCACAGAGCCATTTTTAAAGCCGACAGTTCTTTGATCCAGTGGTTCGACTTGATTTGTCTATGATTAATGTGGATTTTGGTTCTTCATGCGGATACACCACACACACACCGCACACACACATCTCTGGCACTCATTTTGTACTCCAGCTCGGCTTCCACACTGGGGGACTAAATAAGAGAGAGACACCCACACAAATCTTCTGAAAGCAGCATCTCCTTGCTATAGGAAGCAAAGTTTGTTTTTCTTCAACTTTCCTGTAGATCATGGAAAGTGAATATCACCCTAAAAGCAAATGCAAGAAATAAAACTATTTTGGCTGTATTTTAATTTCAAATACATTTCCCATCAAAACTTTTTTTTTCATCAGCTGTATTTCTGTGCAGAGTTACAGGCCCTTTATGATCCATTCAAGTGCAATGAATACTGTATATTTCTGGGGGGGTTTTAATATGAAAAGTCTCATCCAGCAATTGATAAATGGCATCCCCAACTATTTTAAATAACCTTACTGCTGTTCAGCAATTTTGTCAAAAGATAAAATCCAAACTAAGCTCCAGTCTCTTCTGCAATGGGTACTTTAAAAATGAAAGTGCTCAGATTGTGTGGACACAGAAAATGTCCACACAATCTCAATCTAAACCTCTGTGAAAGCAAAATACAAAATCAGGGAGGGGCTCTTTGCATCATAGTTTCTTTTTATCATTTTGTGCTCCTCTGCAGGTAATCCTTCTGAAGGTTTTAGTGTCCGGCTCTTCTGGATTCTTACTGACTATAGGCCAAAAAATGTAAGAGTAACTACATAAGACATTTATGGGATGTGCTTATTTCTTCACAGTAGGTTAGTAAATGGGGCATCAGAGTTGAAATAGACTACTTATGTCTGGATCTAGAGACTTACTGCATATGGTAAACATCAGCAGTCTTCCATTTGAATTTTAACCTGCCCTTTGGGATGCTGCTGTCTGAGGTACTGGACTGTGAGTTTGACCTTGTTGAGTAAAAAATTAAACATTCAGTGATGCTGCTAGAGAACAAATTCACAATAAAACCATCCATCAGTCCATCAACTTTCTTACACCCTTGTCCCTAGTGGGGTCGGGAGGTGCTGGTGCCTGTCTCCAGCTAATGTTCCGGGCGAAAGACAGGGTCGCCAGTCTGTCGTACAATAAAACCATGTGTGTTTTATTAATTATTGCTAAAGGCTATTCTAAAGTCTTATAACTTGGTTTTATATATTAGAGCATTTTAAAAAGTGAGACGTATTTGTACATCTGACTCTGCTGGAGTCAGGACCTCACAAGACATGAATCTCACTTCACATCACTGATCACTCAACTGAGCAAAGTTCCAAGGACTCTTAAGACTTTCTGAGTGTTTTCCTGAAACCCTTTATGGCAGTGATCTCCAAGGCCTCTTGAGGTAGGAAAATATTGGTATAAAGTCATTTAAGTTGGGATCACATCACAGAGGGCTGGCCACAGTTTAACTCCGATGGGAGATGCTCACGTCTTCAGGTGGAGCTTGGTCAGCTGTATTTATCGGCCAGATGAGGTATTGTTTGGCAAAATCTCCCACCTTCAGGTGTCCCTTACTTTTCAGCCACAATATTGTCGAACAAACTAGTGGTCAACTAATGCTGGATACGTGTCCTAGACATAGCTTAGAGTTGTAAGTCCACCTCATCTAAACTCATCAAATAGGAGACATTGTTTTTCAAACAGAATCGCAGTGGAAATAAATTCACTGCAGTCTTTGACCAATCAAAATAATTACATTGACATTAGGATTAAAATAATCTAGGTCAAATCAAATACTTAAATAGGGCATGTCAAGAATTTGACCGTGTAATTCAACCTTCAAGTTCATAAAAGTAAGATTCCACAATTTTTTCAACGAAGATGGGATATCTGCTTGGCCATCATCTTGTGTCTATTCTGAGTGATCGTTATACTCCTGGCACTCCAGTACACCGGAGGTGACATGGTGTCACATCCTGAAAATCTCTAATGCTATACCTCTATCTTCTTTTCACACGTCACTGTCAGTGCCATTGCCAGTAAAACATCAAATCTCCTAATGCATTAATTAGTGGAGGCTTTATTGATTTAATTGTCTTTGTTGCTGTTGTGGAAGTGTTGGACTAAAACACATTTTGATGGGTCCAAAGATTCACTTTCTCAAGCTTGACCATCAAATGCAACACTCAGCAACTGAAAAGATAAACAAAAAGAGACACTTAAGCAAAACAAGGAAACAAAGACTTTTTTTTTCGCCTTATAGATGTGATGTGATGGGATGGATGGCCTAGATAAAGCTATCTCCTGTGGCAAATGCTGAAATTAATTCCATACCGCTTCGGCCTCTCTGTCCCAGTCGACAAGCTCGTACAGGAGAAGAAAGAATGGGGGCATCTTGACAGCGCTCTAAAGAGCAGTAAGCCAATTAACAGTAAACCAGCACTTTAATGATACTGGAAGGAATAGTTAGGGGTTTACAATTATGCAGAGTTTCTTAGTATTTATGTGTTGTGAGCAGCTCATGGTGCTGTAAGGCAAGAAAGCAAAGGGGATCAGAAGAGGTTCAGTAACTCCAACCAGCTGCCGCACGCCCACCAAACGGAAAAGAAAACTGAGCTTTGGGGTAAAGTTTGTTGTCTCACATTGTGACTTAATCAAATTCATCAAAGGGGAAGCAAGTAGACAGTAAGGTATTGAATGAATTACAAGATAATTGCTGAGGCTTTTAGATGTGGTAAGATGCAATGTACTGACTTGCATATGGGAAGCGGGAAGACGAGTAGGAGTATCTGGAGAGCAAATTGTTGGTAATTTGGTGAAACTCCATAAGCAATTTGACAGCAGTCAAATTGCTTATGGAAAAGACAAGTCGTTCTAGCTGCAATTCAATTAACCATAAAATTGCGCAAATGAGAACTACAAAAGTAAGCTGAGTGGAAGCACGCCAGTTCTCAAAAGAATTTTGCTAAAAGTTGATGCCCTATATGAGGTGGTTTTTCAGCCAAATCAAAATTTTTGTTTTTTGTAAAACAGTCAATGGTGTCCTTGGACATTGCACAGCTTGCTCCACCAATGGTTTCACATCATTGCACACTTCATCAAAAGTCAAGTTTGTCATTTGAAAGTGTTGAATCCATAATATCTCTTCTGGAAAAATTGTTGTAGACAAATTCCCTAAAAGGCTTTATACATAACTGCTTCCACGTACAAAGGGCTTGTTTCCATAGTCACTCTAACGCCTTGAGTTTAACTTCAGTATTATTGATTACTGCAGCAGGGTCTTCATGTGTCTGTCAATCAAAAAACTGCAGCTAATCCAAAATGTAACTGCTTGCATTCTCATTAATTAAAACTAGAAAATGTGAGCATAGTCCCCTGGTTTAAAGTTCTTACACTGGCTCCCCATACTTCAGAGAATAAACTTTAAGATATGTTTTTAATTTATAAATTACTCAATGGCTTAGCACCGAAATACATAAGATTAGTTGTTCTTGTATCATTCAGAACAGTCAGGTCTTCTGGCTCAAGCCTCTGCTGCATCTTCAGAGTCAGATCTAAACATGGTAAAGTTTTTAAACTCCAGTAATCTAGAACAAACTTCCAGAAAACTGAATGAATGGTGAACCTCTGAGTTCTTTAAGTCAAGGCTAAAACCCTTCCTACTTAGAGTTTTCTGAAAACATAATTTAATTTTGTTTATTGTGCTATGCTTTTTATAAAGTATTTCAAGGTGAAAACATGCTTGTGTCAGAATAAATTTTGTAACAAAGAGTAATGGTACTGCCTTGATACCATGGCAACACAGAGTCAATGCTTCACAGAGTCAATGGTAAATCAGCATCTGGAAGTTCAAAACATAACACATTTTGGTCATTCAAGAACAGATAAGAAGCTAATTTATTGACATATATCAGTGGGGAAAGGGTTACAGAGTTCTTTCTACGACTTTGGGACTCCAGAAAACCACAGTCAGAGCCATTATCCACAAATGGAGAACACATGAAACAGTGATAATGTCCTCTAGAGTGGAGTAACCAAGATTACGTCAAAGGCCCATTAATGACTTAGACTGATGATTCCTGTGAACTGAAATAATAATAAAAAAAATCTAAACTAAATCAAGTAATAAAACAACACAACCTGAAGAAACACTGGCTCCAGTGAATCACTGTGGTAATTATTCAATAATACTAAAAAGACAGAGCAAGAGTGATCCGCAAAAATCCATGGGAGCAAAAAACAACTCATAAGGATGAACTTAAATTTTCCAAAACATCTGGTGATCTTCCAGACTTTTGGAAATATTTTCTGTGGTGTGAGGAGGCAAGCACCAACTACAGGTAGTGTCAAACAAGCACAAAGATTCTTGAATAAAAGAATCCTACTTACAATCAAGCACGGCAGTGGTAGTATGATGGTACTTGACTGTGCCACAGGTCTCTATTCTTGGTTTTCCTCCGTAGCATGGCATCCCATTTAATTTATATGTAGATGACTGTCAAATCTACTTCCCTTTAAAACATAATGGCACCACTCAGCCGGTCCTGGACTTTCTTGATGACAACAGGAAACGGATGGCACTTAATTTCTTCTCATTTATTGAAAAAGACAAAAAATTATGATCTTAAAATATTGCGCTCCTAGTAGTCTGAGAAATCTTTAGGGAAAATCTGTCTTCTTGAATTTAGACGTATAAATGAACCCCAGCCTAAAATTTGACTACCATGTCCACACTGGTTCAGTCCTCTTTCTTTCAGATGAGGTCCCCGTCAAACATTTAGCCCCTACTTTCTAGGCGCTTCGTAAAAGTTCCTCACAGGGGATGTACAAGACTTGTTTTATACCAACAGCAGTTTTTCATCTGATTTAGACTTTATTTTCACACGTTGAACCTGTTTTATGATCTAAAACGTTTATGTTCAACCAAAAAAGCAAAAACATATAAATCAAAATTGATTTTAAAGAAAAATTTAAACCAATTTCTGAATTATTTGAAGTAAAGCATCAGCAGCACTAAGTTTTATCAAAGCGATTGTATGAGCAGAAGATAAATTGACAACTGTGAAGGGACTGACTTGGGAATTACATGTCTGACTTTGCTTCAGTTATTGCTTTAATCTCAGGAGCACTTCTTTAAAAATCCAGATCATTTCTAAATCAGATTAAATCACAGAAATGATTTCTGCGTGAAACATTTTGTAATGTGAAACACTATTGTATTCCCGAATCATTTTTTTCCCCTCTTTACTTAAAATGCTATTCTTGTGGAAAAATTAACTTCTACTGCCTACCAATTTTCTTATTATGATGGTTCATAAACAATTCCTTGCTAAAATATTTACACCCTTGCATTTTTTTACAATTACTTGCAGCACCACCATGCAAAAGGTGGTGCTGTGAGCAAAGTTTAAATTGTTTGCCAATCTATACACAGTAATGTTTTTGTTTCTTAGGGACAGCTCAGGCTTTACAAATAGTTTTACACTGTCAGCAGAAGGATCCCCCATATCATCAGCTGGTTTCAGACAGACAACAGGACCTGCAACAGACAGTAAATCTGGAAATCCTGCTAAGGGTCCTGCATATCTGCCCCCTCCCAACCTGTCATGGTCTGGATCTGGGATTATGGCTGTGACATTGGTGCATAAAGGGTGGAGGGTTTCACGCACCTCATTACAGAGAAAGCAGGATAAGACAGGAAAATCACTGACATGTCTGAGCTGGTTGAGGTCACATGTCATAGTGTGTGAAACCCCAATGTTGATTTTTTTTTTTTTCATGTCTCAATCGATTGATTGTTATTCAGGAGAAGGAAAGGAAATGTTTACAATGGTATGAAGCCATTAAAAGAGAAGTTGGAAGCTCTGTTCATAAACACAGTCATGCCATTGGGACTTGAAGAGGTCTGGTCAAATGATGAGTCCAAAGTGGTACCAGGCAGGCTGGCGACAGCAATAAGTAGTACTGGGAGACCACAACAAGAGCATTAATGACAAAACTGCTCGTATTAGTTCAATGGCATGCCTTCTTTGACAGCTCTCCTCGAGGAATTCTCTGGTTACAACAAGCAGATTTCAATGGCAGTGATGCAATTTCCAGTCTCCACCACATCAGTGTGTTTGTCCTCTCCAAAACATTGCTTCTTACATCACCATAAAAGCATAAAATCAAAGTTATCAGTGAGAAAGGAAAAAAATATATATATACTGTATATATATATTTGTCTCATCTGTTTGAAGTAATTTATAAATATGTAAAAAGATTAAAAGCCAAATGTTTTAAGGGTGCATGCAATATAATTAGCATAAGGGTTAAATGAAAGAACAAAAGGTTTTACTCCTTGCACCAGAACAACCAAATATTCCCCCACAGACCACAAAAGAACATCATTAGCTGATTTTAAAACCAACATAAGGACGTTTTGACAAACAAAACAGGAAAATATGCTTGTATTTAAAGAGCTTATTAGAATCAAAGCAGTTAGAAAGTGAAACATGACTACAGAGATCTGAAGAGCTTTTTAAAAATGTTTCGTTGTAGTTTAAACAATTGCTCAATTTCAAGTTGTAGGGTTAGGGTAAGCTGCATGCTAAAGTGTTTAGCCCCCCTTGTAATCCAGCAAAGTAAAATGAAAAATATGTTGTGTTATTTTAAGGTGATTGTGCTCACAAACATTTAGTCACGCCATTTTTTTTTTTTTGAAAAAGTGTATTCAGATTCAGCAGAGCATCAGCAAAGTAGATCCTGCCCTACCCTAGCCAAGGTACAATAATAACATATCAGAATCTGACAGCGGTTAATACGGTAATTAGATTTGACCTTGCTAGCCCTGGGCGTCCAGAGCTTGTGCGCTTTGAACAAATCTGCGTTTAGAGAAACATCTGTCTTGACGGCAGGTATTTGATCTCTTTTGTATTTGAAGTTACATAAGTTGATCCCACACAAAACCACAGGTTCTTTCAGAAGAAAGATTAGATTTGAAAGCTATGTCAGCACATACTGTCAACTCCACGTCTACTGTCTCGGATTAATGCTTGTCCTTCTCACTGGATTAGGATTAAGGTTTTCACAATGGTTAATAAAAGATTAATGGACAGGGTAGGAGGCAAATGAATTGAACACATCTGAAACAAACCGAAGTGACAAACAGATTGTTTTTCTCTTTTTGATGAGATTAGTCCAATGACTTAAGATTTTAGAGTGATGGCTGTGTGTTGTTTTTGCACTTTGTGAAATTGTACAGTATTAAACTTTTAGGGCTGAATTAAACTTTGAACATTGAATCTTAACTCGACAAACAAAATGACATTTAGAAAACAGTGTTGTGCCTTCTGCAACACTAACTTTAATTTTAACCAGAAACAAAATAGTCTAGGTAGTGAGAGGTTTTTTTGCTAATTGCAGTGGAGTTAACTGTTCAATTGAATAAACAGAACTATAAATGGATGGCTGACTGGCCAGCACCATGAAGTCCTAGAAACAGGACAGACACATTAGGGATAAAGCTTTGAAAAAGTTCAAGACTAAGATATAAACAATATCCCAAACTTTGAATATCTCAACTACACATTGGTCCATCATCAACCAATGATTGATCAGTTGCATTGATCAGTTACAAGTCTGCAAAGACATAAAGCCTCACCTAAACTGACAGTAATCAGACTGAAGAAGCTTGTGAGATTCAGATGGGACAACTTAACATCCGTGCACACTCCAAAAAGAATTATCAGAAGTCCTCAGTTTGCAGTGATCTATTACATAACAAACATGTACAAGATGCTCTGGTCAGAAGGGACCAAATGTTTTGGAGAAGCTGGATACAGATGCCACCCTTCATTTGTACAAAATGTTGAAAAACCACGTATCACTTCGCTTCCATGCCATAATTATATAAGGCACTGAACATAATACAAAAAGAAAAATTCTACTAAAATCCTAATGAGAATAGTTTATTCTGTTGCCCCAAAATTCTGCACCGCTGTTCTTTGAACCAAGCACTCTATTGAGTGTGAGACATTTTATATCTCTTCACTTTTATTCAGAACCTCAGATTTCATCGCCGACCGTATAGCTGCCAAGTGGATGTTTAAAGCGACTTAATTCTCCAGGCTGCCAGATGTGTATTTTTCTTGTCTTCCTAGCCTTCAAACATAAGGAACCTCCCTTACAACAGCCTGAAGGGATGTATGCTAACATTGATTTCCCAGCTGGGAGCCTAGCAATTACAACACACCTCCTCCATCCATTTAATTGCAAAGGGAGATGCTTCCTGGGTGATCAGACAGCCTGCCTGCCACCAGGGAGACTGGTTTCATCACCTTTGGCAGTCTCTGGTAAATTAAGGTGTTTTGAATGGGAGTTAAATAAAGATTGTTAATAGAGAAAGCAGATTCATATCTTCTTATAGCATCAGCTCTTCATGATGGAAAGCACTTGCTCAAAGCAAGCCTCAGAAAACCCAAAACTCCTTCATTAAAATTGTCGGAGTATATTACAAGAAAAAATAGTTGTGAGATCAAAGCAAATACTATGCTTGTCAGCAGTTCCTTAGAGGTTATCAGTGTTAAAGGACATGGTGGACACAATGTTATTATGCAAAGTTAAGTGTCACCAAGAGGCATAAAGTGTTTTGTAATATCTCCTTGCTCTTCAGAAGGGAAACCTGACACTTTTATTGTTTGTTGGGGTCATGGCAACAACTTCCTTTCAGTGGCAGCAGTGGGAGGCTGAAACAGCTAAAAAGTAGTTAAAAGCACTCTGCTAATTAGCAAAATAATGTGCAAGATGGTAAATTAGACGCAGCAGTCTGCTTTTCCCTGCAGGGATCCAGCAATGTAAACAGGTATTAAGAGGATAGCCCATTAGCAACACGGCAAATTTAACAAAGGTCCCGTTTTGAAACATCACACATAAAAACATGACAAAGTATACTGGCAAAACAGATTTATTTTCTACTTCATAAAACCCACATGACTGCAGGTTTGCATCAAGATCTCATTTGAAATTGTTTGATTTCAGTGTTTGTGTTGTAAATCAATTCATACAGCAAAAATAGTGCCTTTCCCACATGGCTGCAGATTGTGAATAGTGAATACTGGCTCATGCCAAAAAAAAGCTCACAAAGGCATGTCAATTGAGGCTGAATAAAACTCAGCCATAAAACCAAAGTTAACAGCGAAACCTCAGAAGTAGCAGGGCATATATTAAATCCTGTCAGGTGTCACCGAAGGTTGAGAAAGAGATGCTCGTTTTTTATGGGAACAGTGCATAATTAACACACTACACAGCTGCACAGAGCAATCAATCCCAGCAGTTTCAGTACAGATCAATGCATGTAACTGAGCTGTATGGCTTTTCTCATAAAAAAAATCTTGTGTTTAGGCAATATGAAAACTGAGGAGCAATTTCATGAAAAATTGATAATAATATCCCCCATGGTGTTGTGCCTGGGCTCCCTTTTGGATAAATATAATAAAATAATAAAGTAAAAAAAAACTGCTGTCACATATAATTTTATATCAACTTGACTTTGGCTTACGGCTCAACCAAAAGCATTGTGCTACTGATAGACAGATGTTATAGTGAGACACTCAAGATCAAGGAGATGCCATCACTCAGGCCTAATTGACGTGATGAGGACCTATTACTGTATTGATCCACCTGGCGAGTTGCACAGGATCAGCTGAGGTCTATATCGACCCACCTAAGTGGGTTCACAGTCCTCTGAGGGTCAGGCTAATGTTAAGGGGATATTTCCAGTTTGTTGGGGAGCTGAATCCTCATCTGATTAGGGTGAAACAAAAGGCAAAAGACTTTTAGGTTAAAAATACCTTAAAATACCTGTGATTCTGGAAAAAAAAAAAAAAACACCTCATGGGACTTGAAAACACGAATAACCTGATCAGGCAGCTTTGTGACTTAATATCTTAACAATAAATTATTATAAAATAGACTTCTGAACTTTTTACACACAACTAAATACTGTACATACACTGTATCACAATATGTCCTGAATGATTATTAAAAAAATACAGACAAAGAACCAGCATTAGTCTGTCATATGTTGCTTAATCCCAACCAAAGTCATGACCAGTCATCTTGTAAAACTTCCTATTAAAGGGTTTATAGAAATCCCTTAAAGTCTGCACAACCTGCGGGTCAATATTCGGATGGGTCCTGCCTTTGGTTTTTCCCAGGCAGTGTGGCTTGGTGTTCACCTCTGGTCTTTTAAGGCAAGGGAATCCTTTTGTTGGGTTAAAGTGGAAATACTTCTCCGTGACCACCCTCCGAAGTCTAAGGAAGTCCTGAACACGAGCCATCTCACCTGCAGGGTCGGTAATGAGACGCTCTCCACTAACAAACAGCAACTGCTCCATGGGGAAGAATTGGAGCCATCGTTCAAGGTGTCTGGCATACATGCCGATCTGAACAGCGCTCCATGTGGTGTCAATCAGACCTGCTGATATGTTCTTAAAAGTGAGGCTCTCAAAGGAGGGGATGTCCGGCTTTTTGGAGCGGGTTTGGGTGTAGTCCGAGATGGCTCGTGTGACAGGATTTCGTACAACAACGATCAGTTTGGTGTCTTTAGACATGGAGTAGATCCGATACGGGACTTCCCTTGTAACAAAGTAGCTGGGGGTCTTTTCCATGGTCAACTGGTCCTCTGACGACTTGGGCATCAGTTCCCTGAAAAACGAAACAAAGAATGTCAAAGACCTATTCCTTTCAACAAAACTCTCCGTGGGTCTTCCTCAACACCATCAACTAATTCAAATAAAGTGCAAAACCAGACAAAGACAAGATTAGCATTGACACGGTCGCTTTGTGCCAGGCTTTAAAAATGCTGCCACACCGGAGCTATCATCATCAAGTCAATCATCATCAAGATGACAATTGCTGATGTCATTAGTAGCATTAACCAAGTCTTTGAATGTACATAGAGAGACAGAAAGTGCCAAGAAGAGAAGAAGTCCTGTCAGTCATAAGTGATTCCCTACGAACACAATTTGAAGTTGAAGATGTGCTCGACCTCCACTTATCTCTTTTTATTTATTCTATTTTAAGAGCTAAATTCTGTCTTAAAAGTTGACTATGAAAGACTCCCTACATTTATTAAAACTGACATTAGCTCAACTAAGAAGATGAAGCATGCTTTGTACGTCTCTTATGATAAACTTTTGCATTCCTTTGAAGAGAATGCAGAAAATAATTAAGTCTATACTTAAAATTGCTTAATATTTGGTCATAGACAGCTCATGTTGGTCATAGCTAAAGCCTGTTAACTGCAGCCCTGACTGGATAATGGCTAAAGTGACCCAAAGGGGATTAGGACTAAATCTCACAAGCAAGAGTATTAAAGACTATTGGACTGCCTACCGGGCAAACTGGGTGGCAGGTTGGTCTCTAGAGATAAGGAGAGAAGGAAGGGTGGCCACTGTGATGAGAGTCAATGGTTTGTGAGTAATTCACAAGGGCAAGCAGAAAGAAATTAGCTACACAGGTTGCACAAAGAATAAAACATGCTAGGTACAGGTGTATTGTCCTGGAATGATAAGAGATGATCATTTAGCTTTTTCATTCCCCCAACCACAAAACTTACTTCCCGCAGGCCTTCATTACAGAATGGTGGCTCACGCTGATTCGATGGATGTCTTATGCTAAGTGCTGTGTGCAGAATATTTAATGGAAAGTTTTGACTTCACAAGTATTGGCTCCCAACATATCTCATATAGGCTTCACAGCAGGCAAAAATATAAATTCTCATATATTACAGTGCTTAACAGTATTTCAAGATTGTGATCGTTAGTGCTTGGTCTAAATGAAGCAACAAGAAAACTGAGGAGCCATGTCATTAACTTGATTACCATAATTTCCAAACATCTGTTGGTATGCACGCCCTGAGTTTCAATACTCCTCTCCAAACCCAGCAGCTTTTATCTAAAAAATTTATGTGTATGTGGTGGAAAAAGATAGAAAATTGTCTATGTGATTTTGTGGGTAAAAGAGGAAAAACTGATTGATTATCTTGGTATTGCATTTTTCATTATTTCCCCCTAAACTCAAAGGGATGATGACATGAAATCCACCTATTGCTTCATATGTACACAGTAAGCTTGAGAGAATATAAAATTCCATTATAAGTTGGATGCAAATATTAAAACTGACATATAATGGTGTGAAGGGATTTTGTGATGATGTGGACATGCAGTCACGAATGTCATATCAACCTAAAGGTTTTAAAGATGCATTAAAATGGTCTTATTTTGAGAGTTTGTTTAGCAAACAATTAATCAACTTCAATTATTTTAACACAAATTTTGAGTGTACAATTTTATATTCTTTCTGAATTGTCTCCTTTATGCACAAAGTCAAAGTTACATATACAGGCTGTGGCTCAAATATATACATGCACCTTCTACATGTCCATTTTTAGGTTGAGAAGATTATGCTTTTTGTCATCAAGCACGGTCAGGTCTATGTTAGTCCACTTTAAGCTGTTACAAAATTGTTTACATGTGTGATTTTTGTCAATATCATGTAGTAACATTTAACAAAAGTTTCACTACTGGGAGCATGAGACTATCACCACAATGCTGAACAGTTGGTACAGTGTTCCTTTGTCTAAAACCTTCACCAATAACTTTATAAATATGGTCAGGCATTTAATTCTGATGCTGTACATAAGACTGAAATTGTGTGTGGACAGATTACCATTCTATGTACACAATAGCTATCTATGTTCCCTTCTCCACAGAGCCTTAGTAACCACTGTTTGTGTTGAAAACCCCACAAGCCTAATCAAGGTAACAGGTACAAGTGACACACAACTCTATCAGAACCATCTGCAATTATCTTCTGCCTCTCTTGGAAACACATGTCGCTACAGGCCTTTTCTAAAGCCAAAGGGACGCTAAAGCCTTATAGTCAATGGCACGAACAAAGCATGTGAAGAGTACAACAAGTACTAATTTTGCTGCAAAACACAACATCTCTGACTGGGCAAGCTAGGATAACGATATTTTGAGATCGGAGGTGTAGAAATCGGACAAGAGTTGATCATTATTGTTATATATGAAAAAAGATTAGTTAACCCAAATAAATCCACATGTCAATTTTTGCACTTTCAAGACAGGGGAAGAGGAACTACTGTAAGCTTTGAATGTTTTTTACCAATGAAAAATCTTCTAGACTTGACACAAATTAAGATGAAGGCAACAAGAGGGTAGTGAGGGCTCTTGAAAAAGGTAGACAAAAGGACTGACAAAAACAGGAGAAAAATGAGTGAAGAGAAGAGATGTTTAGAAACAGGTTTCCCACTAACGCTGAAGCTAAGCTGTCATTCCAGACAATGCCATTACTTTTTCCTTCCTTCCGTTAGACATAACCCTCAAGTGTAGTGTACTGTTGTCTTTATTTTGGCTCCGAGACATTCAGGTGTGTCCATTTATAAAAAGCTGCTGCAGAGATAAAATGAGTGTTGTTTACATTCCCGTTTATCAGGAAGCAGGTTCAAAGGTAGGAATTTACGACGTCAGTGCATGCAGCTTTATGCTTTTGTCAGCTCGATGAAGCACTAATTACCCGAATAAGATCAAAACTGAAATAAGATCAAAACTAGCAGCGTTGTCCTTTTTGTGCTGGATTCATGTTAACTTACTCTAATTGACATCTGTGTTTCATCTTTTTAGAGAAAAAGGGCAACACCATAAAACGCTCCCCTATTATCTCCTGCTGTTACACTTTCTTATCCTATCTTGCTGCTCTGTGAAGGGTCAGGCTACTGTTGGAATCGTCTCTCTTCTCAAAAGCAAGATGAGAAGTGGTGGTATGCAGCCACTTGGAATAATTATACTATTTTACTGTGAGAAAATGCCCAGACAGAAAGGGATTACGTCTTGAGGAGTACCATCCTCTGGACACTGCAGCCAGTCTTATCAGGTACCGAAAGGCATCTTCATCACACCTTACTGAAATGACCTTCTTGCTAGCATTGAAGTGTTCCAGAACAGCAAAGATAGTGAAGTGTATTTTTTTCCAGCCTCTGCTATTACTGTCAGTAGCTAAAGGCCACATGGAAACAAAGACATAAAAAGCAGAAGAAGGAGAACAACAACGAGTACATAGGTCATCCTGGAAAAACAAATTAGAATCTTGGAATTTAATTTACTTTTAAATGATGTTGTTCACAAAGAAAATTGAGATAATTACATATTAAGTCATCATAAAGCTTAAAGCTTCAAATGTGCACAAAACTAGTGCAAGTTTTGTAATGTAAACCAACACCTCCACCTCTGCTACTTTTTCCCATTCTGGTTTTACTTTATTTCTGCCTTTTGGTTAATTGTGCAGCATTCAAACTGAGGAATGAGGCATGTTTATGCACTATTTTTGAAGTGGATTATATGAAGTCACATTCTCACTAAAATGTAATGACTGTGCTGAGTTTAATGGCTTAAAATTCAAAGTGCCACATCTCTAAATTTGCTTTTTGTATTCTCTCGTTCCAATGAAGAATGTGTTTATTTTCTAAGAAGAGATAACAATAAACACAAAAATCTTGAAATATGAAGCATTTCTTCTTTGATATGAACATTAATATTGAGATCCAAGATAATAAAGAAATTGCTGTATTGCAATGCATATCATAAGTCTATTTTTTGATTCCACCATCACCGATTATCTATTTGAATTAAAAAAACACTTTGATCTTTTATCAAATATTGCTATTTGATAAAGAATAGGATTTATCACAAATTGTTTATTATAAAGCCTCTATTTTCTAAAGCCTATAATTAATTAAAGAAATTGAAAGTAAACGTAGCAAAAATTAGGAGTAAGGAATCCATCCATAAAAATCATTGTGAAATAATTACCATTTATATATCAAGATCTGCCTCCCACATCTCAAGAAAAAATGTGTCAAAGTACATGCTCTTAATATGTTTACAGAAAAGGGGAGGCAGGTGAGGGGTGTCATTTTGACTCTTTAAATTATTATTCTTCACCATTTTCCCAGCCAATCGCTGGTCATCCCTGACTGATTGATTGTTGCATGACTATCAGTGAGTAAACTATTTTATGCACACACACTTTCAAAAATCATTTCTCTCATATATCCACAAAAATGTATACTACATGTAGTTTTTTTGTCTAGTGCTTGTGTGGCCTTTTTTCTGATGCAGTAGGCATCTGTCCTAAATCCATATCAAAAACCACCACTGGACTACACATTTCTTATGGTCTGGCAAAAATGTCAAGCTGATGTATTGTTAAGAAAAACAACAGTCTGCAAGTCTTTGTTACTGAGCTTGGGCTGACTGAAAACACAAAAGCACTAAAATGCTGCTTGACGTATCACATTGAATCATTTCAGATAGCATTGCTTGGTTCTGCAGTAGTCTGAAAATGCATTATGATTGACTGAAAGACCAGAACAAAAAACCTTCAGCTAAAATTTTAAAGATCTGTATTACACGTCATAGTTTTTCCAAAATACCTCCTGCTGGAACTGTTACAGAGATGAATTTCAGTCTTTGCATGTGCATTTTCTACTTACGGAGTGGTTTGGAACCATTAAGTAATTCCCCGAGGATACATACAGGTCTGTGAAAGGATCAGCTCAGGGCAAAGCAAGGCATCAAACAAGCACAACAGAGATGGCTTAAGCGAGCTGCCGCTTTCTCAAGATGCACTGACATTCTGTGCAGCAAGGGACAGACAGAAACTAGAGACCCATTTTCTCTGAAGACTCCATAAAGGCCTGACATGGAGAAGTGAAGAACTCAAGGGGACATAATGGAGAAAGCTTGCTTTGTTTCAGTTTTTTCCAGAGTGCAGCAATAAGTGCAGCAGTTTGACAAATTGCTTTAAGACAGAGCCCAAAGGGGTTGAAGCTGCAAATTTCCAGTGAAGCCTTTGAAATCACAGGGAGAAGTGTTACTTTACCAGAAATGACAATTGAAAATGCACCAATAAGGCTCTTACAGATTTCCTGTTTTCTTAAAGGTCCAATTTTCATTCTATGGGGATTATCAGACGAAAAAGAGAAATTATTCTGAATGATTTTGTTTTTAGTTGCTATGCATTTCATGAATAGGGAAAAAATATTTTTTTAGTCAATCAAGAAAACACCTGACAGTTTCAATTAGCAACATCATCTAACTGGTGCATCTCTACTGATGACGTAGATCACATATTTTAAGAAGGCTCCTAAAATATATCTAAAATTTGTTTGCACAGTAAAAACTAGTGGATCTAGTTTTATAGTTTTTTATGTAAATTTGGACTTTCTGTAATAATCTATGTTATTGTGAATTGCTACTTTAAAGCATCTCATTATCATGTTGTTCCCCATTCTTTTCATGTCAGTGTGATGCTGACTTTGAATTAGTTCATCTTAATCTTTTCAGCTAAAATGGTCAAGTAAGCAAAAATAAAAAATCCTCCTGGACTACAACTAACCTGCTTTTGGGAAGTCCAGCTCTTCAAACACTGTTTTCTGAAAGTCAACTTTGAGACTAAAAAGCTTTTGAGAATTTTTTTTTTTTTTTTGAGGGGCAGGTTCCAGTGACTGCTTCTTTCTGATGAACTCCTACTGGGCCTCGTCAAAGGACACTTTCACCCTTCTGAACACATTTGCATACAAAGTGAAGGCAGAGAAAACATGTTTCACACTAATTGTCTGCTCCTTTATTGTCAGGGTTAATGCAGTCCTCAGGGGTCCTCCAGCATCCCCTTTTCCTTGAGCACCATAGCGCAGCAGTAAGAAAAGGCTCTGTTTAAATTTACTGCCCTCTATCTGCCACTGGCCTGCACTAAGCTCCCCTGCGGCTCGGAGGAGGATTAGGCCATCTTCTTTTGACACCCTTAGTGAATTTGCAAGAAAGCTTCTCTTTGTTCTTTTTTTGGAGTCTCAAGAGGAAAAACATGATTACAGCAATTAAGTCACATCTACTGTATAAAGCCTAGAGGAGCCTGATCTAAGACTTGGTTCACTAAATGAGTAGTTAATCTGTCCAAAAAAAGATACATAGGAGGAAGTTATCCCATTGATGAGAAAAGGAGGGGGCGCCAGAGGGAGCCGTTCCCACGGCGTTTGGGAGTTGAGTCCTCTGCTCCTGTGTTAGTAAGCGTGCACAATCGCCTATCAGCTTCTGTTTTTCTACCAAAGGGTGAAAACATTTTAGAATGTGCATGGCGTCCTGCTGTGTGAGGGCCCATCCTCTGTGTGGGGCTCCAAGGGGGATGGACATAGAGGGCTGCCAACAGCAGACACAACTCAATCCCACCATAGGAGCCGACAAGCCCACCCAACAGACAGGTCCTCTCCCCAAGAGATTCCTTATCATTAGTCTGGGGGGCAACACAAGTGACAAGTGAAACATGTCGGGGGACAAATCACTAGACATCTTTGTGGGGTTTCCATATTACTGATCAAAGGGGACATAGGACTTTAGGATGAGGGACTCCACCTTAAAGACAGCAAGGAGTCTTTTCTATATAGTTCTTATCAGATAGTTAATTTGTGAGAAAAAGGAGACTTCATTTAGAATACTTTGGTATGATTTTAGTGATTTCATAACCTTAGGTAAAAATACCACAACTTTAATGTGTCATTGTATGTTAGTACAGGAGAATTTTATTAAATGTTGTTTTAGATTAATAATACTTTCTACAGTATACAAAATAAAATTATTTTTATTATGAAATTAAAGAACTCTACACAGTAAGATAGAGCAAAGCCCCAAATTTGTCTTTCTATTAAGCCAGCCTCCTGGCAATAAGAGCTACAACAGATGAGGAAGAGGATCCTCTGCAGCATAGACAAAACTCTAAAATCGCTTGTCCTATTTGGCATCTACAAGTACACTCATACTGTTTAAGTGGTATGACGGACAACAATAGTGTAGCTATAGTTATTATTTGCAGATAAAAAGTAGATGCTAAAAGTCACTGATTCCAAAAAGGTGACAAATGTTTGAATTTTACACATGGCATCTACAAATGCCGTGAATATGAAAACAACTGTTAGAAGATAGGTGTTTATACTATGGATGTTTCCAATCTATTCTGGATGCCCAGCCAACAGGAGTCACTTTTCACACGCCACAAATGTCCAAAACCAGAAATTCTTAAAGGAGCTGAAGCTCGAAGTCCCTTGAACAATGCTTCACTTCCCCCATTGTAGCTGTATGGAGCCAGCTTTGAAACAGTGTCTAGATCCTTTGACACTGCCTTTTGATCCCTCAGCTCAGTCACCTGAGACAACTGTGTCTTTGATTATTTCTTAATAACAATGTGGCTGCTCTGGTGTAAGGCCAGACCATTTCTGGGAACATATTGTATACATGTTTCATCAACAATTTTCAGAAATATAATTATTTTCACTGAGCTCTTTGCAGCTAGTAAAGGGTCTGCACACTGAAATGCAGCACAAGGACACCTGTTGCCATGACAGGGAATACAAATGTTGCATTACACAGTGCGGAACATGCAAGCAATTGCAGATTCCAGAAAAATGTTCCTTGGATTAGAGATCTAGAGAAATTACTGAAGCTTCATTAATATCCTGCAACTTCATGAATTAGATACACTCAAGAATGCCATTGTACAACTTCTCTGATAATTTTCTCAGTTAGTTAAAGGCTAAAATTGAAGATGGACGGTAAGAAAAAAGGAGAAAAAAAAGAAACCTATTATTGTATTATTTGGTAATTACAAATCTGACTGAACAAATACTACATATGGTGTTCCTCAAGACTCCATTGGTCCACTTTAATTCACTATCTAAAACAAAGGTTACTAAAATTTTGTATGGCACAATTTTTTTACCATTTTATGCTGATGTCTCAGCTTTATACTTCTATGTCATCACATGCTCACAGACCATTACAGTCACCATAGGTCCATTTCTTCTTGCTTTTGATGAGTTCCTTCCTGAATGTAGAAAAGCAGAAGCTATTCTTCTTTTTTTTTTTTTTTTTTTTTGCTTTTAGAAGTCAGTGCTAAATTAGAGTCAAAGAGGCTAAAGATTTGAGAAAATGCAAATATCTTGGTAATCAAACAAGCAGCTGCACGACATCCAAAATGCAGCTGTCACGTACTAATGTGAAATACAAGGTAAGCATTTCACATTAGTCCTTAAATCACTCCAGACTCCCTGTTTGTGTCAGAACAACACAGAACTAGAAGCAAGGAGAGATAGACTTTGATTTATATGTTCCTCACCACTGGAATCAACCGTCTCAAAACATGTTAGTCCAAAAACATATTCGTTTTTCTAGAGCTTATTCATAAAATTCCAAGATTGTCTTTTCAGTTTATTTTACGTCTTGGTTTAATTAACCTATCTTTCTGATCACGTGATGGTTGGATTTTTGCTTTATTTTTTGTAGCCTAATTTTCTTTACTTCTGCTTCTGTCTTCTTGAATAACGCTATACAAACAAACATCTCTTTCCCTTAAGAGGAAAGAGACTGCTGTTCGCAGTCACTGAAAACTTGGGTCTGGACTTTATTTAAATCTTGTGGCATAATAAGTCTAATGCTAATAATAATAATATTACTACTAATATGTACCTGTACCACTCTAGTCCCTTGTCGTAGTTGCGGTCGAAGAAGTGCGGCTCTGCTCCCACCGCCCTGATGTCTGGATGCAGCCGCAGAAACTCCAGCAGCGCCCGGGTCCCTCCTTTCTTCACCCCGATGATAATAGCTTGGGGCAACTTTTTACTCTCCGTCTCATTAAGAAAACCTGACATGGCGTTATCATCCGCCGCCTTCCCCTCGCTTCTTACTTCGCTCCACTCGTCTCCCCTGCTGTCCAACTCATTCTCGTTATTCAGTAGGTCCCTGGACGCTCCCAGAGATGAGTCTCGATTGTCAGTCGCAGCGTCATTCTCGTGTCTCCTCACCGAGCTGTACGTCAGGTTTGGGACTGTGGAGCAGTAGCCAACGCAGCAATATATCATGTAGACCCAGAGGGACAACATGATGCAGAAAACAAATAGTTTATTCCTCACGTGGGATGATGGCACAACATGTAAGCTGTGTAAAAATGGACTATATTCCATAGGAACTCCGTGGAAAAGTTAAACTCCAGCTTTAAGGCATCTTGATGTCGCAGCCCCAGTCCTTTGACGCGGTTGAAATCCTGCACGATATTTTGTCCAATCACAATTTATGCTCAAAATGGAAAGAAAAATGGGGAAAACGTGTGGTAGATGCGCCTTTTTCTTTAAACATGCCCCGAGAAGATACACGGTTGTTGTTTTTTTTCCTTACTTTTTTCCCTACCAAATATGCGAAAGCAAACATTCAGGATATCACCAGTTGAGCGGCACCGGGAGCGCAAAGGGGTTTATCTCTCATCACTTGTTCTCAACGTATGCGCGCTCAACCGGAGGGGCACTAATTATCAGCTGCATCAAACGCAAGAGAATGAGACGTAAAATTGTTTCCTTTGCGACCTATCAAAGTAAAAGCACCCCAACATGAGATTTAACAATTAATTAAAAATTATTCTTAGAAAAACATTGCCTTCCAACAGTTATCTGTTTCAGGGACTCGTTCAACTGTGAATTTAATGTTATAATTAAAGCGATTAATTAAATAAAAATAAAAAACTTTAATACAAATTGACACCATAATAATAATAATGCTAGCACCTTATGCTAAATAAATTTACTCGGGTTTTAGAGTTCGAATTTATGTGCAAAAGGTTCAATGATTAGACTTATTTTATTTTGAAAGATGAATGTTAATTTTTACTTCTGCCTTTCTGTCTGCCTAATTATATCTGCTTGATGCAAAGACAAATGGCAGCAGCTCAATAGTGAGTACTGGATTTTAACATATAATGCCACGATGCATACAGGATTGCAAAGTTAATCTAAGTAAAGTAATACTAGGATTTCCATTTATTGTTTTTATTTTCTTCACTTTCTAAATAAAAATATTGAACTTAAACAGGATAGACTGTTGCTTCTGCTAAATCCTCTTCAACTTTTTAATGTTAGATTGGGTATACGAAGTACAGCTGAAAGTATTGCTTATAGCACGATATTGATGATATAGTATTCTTTAAAGCTAATTATCAAAATTCTTTAAAACCATTCTAAAATGTCAGGATTTCTCTATCTTCGTGGAGAGAGTTAAAGTTAATTTTCACCTTGTATACGGTTGTTACTTAAGGGTAATCATACTATTTGTCTTATTTCATTTTTTTAAATTTGTGTTTAATTTTAAATTACCAATATTTTGTTTCACTTCACCTTTATGATGCTTTTGAAAAACCATTACTGTTGGCTGCTTCTGAAAAATATGTAGTAAACAAATAAAGTATAGACTATTTAAAACACTTCCAACAATGAATATTATCTCTATGCTTATCACTGGCTATTGCTAATTAGATTATGTTTCTACAAAGACCTGAGGTTAATTGGAATTTAATGATCTGATACCTGCTGAGAGCAACGTGACACAGTAAAAAGGTGCCACGCATCAGCTGTTTGGTAACGTCACTCAGCATAGTACGATGACTGTTTGACTGGGTCAGAGGGAACTGGGCGCGACATTATCGGAGATTGCTCTCGTAATTTTCCCAAATGTGGACACGCAGTTCAACAAAAACAAACGTTATCAGCTGATTACCAGGTATCTAAAAAGGTTTATCATTTACCCATAGAAGCTGTGGACATGCAATTTACAGCAAAGTTGAGGATGTTCTCTTTGAATTTTCTTCAGATGACACCAGAAATGTTTGGCGGGTGCATCTATGTTAACACCTCCTTTTGGAGCAGGGTCAAAGGCCTTCGGTCCCTCTGCACCCCTGAGCTGGCAGAGGATTAGCAGGATTACCCCAGAGCTGCCATGTCACTCACAGTTCCACCAGAAGCCACCCTGCCCCCTCCTTCTAAGTCTCTTATCACATCTATGTCAGACGTTGCTGTATATGACATACTACTGTGTGTGTGTGTCTTTTGTAAGCCTAATAGTTGCTTTTAGGCAATGCATGAACACAGATAACCTGCAAAGAGAAAGGCCTGCATCTACAGATTTGTAAGACCCAGAGAACTTTTTAAAGGAACATTTCTACCCTGCACACAAATTGTATTTGTGTTTCCACCATTACATTTTAATTGCTGAAGTTGTATTATATGGTCAAGTCCAAAGAATTACTTTACCCACTGAGATTTTTTCAGTTAGCACGGTCTTGGTTCTTAGTCTTTATTTCAAATTAACCTCAAAATAAAAGAAAAGACTAGAAAATTAAATTAAATTGGCTTTAGTGAATGGAGATGTAATTTTGTCACAATATACAAAACAATCAGTGTTTAATGCAAACTCAGATTAAAACACAGCCCAGAGAGCTGACAAGATTTGCCACAATCTACTGTGTTTAATAGTTCTAATAGCAAAGTCATTAACAGATAATGAAAAATATTTTATTGAAATGTGACTAAAACACACTGGTTCAAAAAATAATTATGGTATTTTGAACCAATAATTATTTTCCCATTTTTTAATACTGCTTTATGCACAAGAAAGGTATTTTGCAATTTAATTGAATAAGTACAGTATACATAGTTTTAATTTATTATTTGATTTATATATTTTGGTTCTCCTGCACATAAAAATGAGCCACTGACTTCTTTTCAAAATCTGAATAGGATATGGACTCATCTTTCTGAAGGTTTCTTTCCTATTAAGATGAGACCCATTGAGCAATTTTGCAAAGATGTGTGATTTTTTAAAAAGCAGTGTTTAAATGTTGTTATACACACAAACCCAAAAATGGAATTGCCATGACACTTACCAGAATTTTATTTGTAAAAAAATCGATTAAAATTATTGAGTATAACACATTTCTTCTTTTTTTGACCCATCACAGAAATTTCCATGAGAATACATTTACATTTTTGGATAGTACTTATCAAACTGTGGCAGCATTCCACGGTAATTTTCCCTTACAGAAGCATTTTAGTTTAATAAATTATGTTGTTGTTTTTTTGTTTTTTTTACAATATACCAAAGTATAAATAATAATTAGGAAATAATTAGGTTGCTTACTTAGAACTGACATGCCACTTAAACATTTCACAGTGTCTACAAACTAATTAAACTATTTTGGGTGCATTGCTTCAAACACCAGGCTTTTGTTTTCAAGTGAGAACGTACGGTGGCCGACAGGTGCAAATGCGCAGCAAAAGAGAAAACATGCAAACAAAAAAAAAAGACGCGCACAAATTAAATGCAGCAAACAAAAAAGAGAGATGCAAACACCCCCGAATGAAATGCAGCAAACAAAAAAGAAAACACCCCCGAA